>JAPQWV010005342.1:0-20080 GCA_027422505.1 Craterostigma plantagineum | reverse complement strand
TAATAATAACAAAAACAACGATAATATAATCATAAATGTTGCACAAAAGGAGGAGGAAGCCAAGAGGAGACTGTACCAACCCAAGGATGTTGCCGCCTGGTGTATGATCTGCCTTCAAGTACGTTAAATTGAGAAATATTATGAGAAACATACATTTAATACATGGGGCTGAAGAATTTCAAATGGAGATAGAAAAAAGAGGGTCAATTCGAAATCAGAGGTTTGATTTCGAATTCATGCCCTTGTTTGAGATTTTTAGGTTAAAGGACCCATTTTTGTGTGTGGTGTAAAAAAGTGGTATCAAAGATATATGAACTGGTATAGAATGATCATTTTGTGTTACAAAATTTCAATATACTAGTATGTCATAGCAATGAAGTGGTTACTGCAGAAAATAAACTGGTATCAAATGATTATAAACTGGTACCGAATTATGTTTTTGTGGTACATAATTTCAACATACTGGTATGTAAGAGCAATGAAGTGGTACTGCAGAAAATGAGTCCTTAAAATTATTTTTTTTGCCAAAAGGGTCTGAATCCTAAATGATAATTATGAGAGGGCCTTAAATGAAAATGCCAAAAAAAAAAAAGCTTACTTAGTCAATGTGAGGAGTAATAAATCATCACCTGAGCTGAAAGTGAAACTTGGGCTTTGGGCATAAATCGTTGGGCCAGGGTAATATTGAAGGAAGCCGGGCCGATTATGAAGTTGAATCATCGACGATTACTTATTTAGGTTATTAGTCAAAATTACTATATCTTATTATTTCTTTCTTATATTAAGTAATATAATAGTTACGTACTATATTTGTAAGGTTGTAAAAAATGGGATAACGTTGAAAGTGAATATTATGAGAATATACTTGAAATGATTTTAATGGTGAATTACTCTGCTAAAACGTCAAGTCTCCTTCCTCGGACTCTTTAGCTTATGAAAGATGGTAAAGCATCACAATGGTTATTACAAGTCTGACTAGATAATACTGGTACGGAGTGACCAAAAATATCCAGAAAATGAATTGTAATCCGGTGTCTGTTTCAAAAACCCGAAAAAATGGATATTCAGTTTTACAATACGGATCGAATATTTCAATCCGATTTATTTTAAAATAAACCAGATCGGGTAAGGATAGTCGTCGGCCCAAAATTAGGATATCCAACTTTCGGGGACATCGGGTTTTGCTCACCCCACCTTGGGACAATAGAATTCATTCCGATATCTCATTTGATAAAATGTTAAGAGTATTAAAATTGGTCTCCATCAATAAAATTTCGATCTCATTTGATGAAAATGTAAGTACTGTTTTCCAAAAATAGTTCTTATTGCAACCCCATCCCAAAACTTAATTCATTTATACACCCAACTATCATCTGTCTATTGAATTGAATCCTTATATTATGGCATGCATGCATAAAAACAAGGAACACATATCATTCCTTGTTTTAGGGATTAGTTTAGGGAATGCTTTAGCATAAAAACATTCCTTGTTTTAGGGAGTAATTTAGGGAAGGTTTTAGGATTAAAACCATGCTTTAACCTTTGCTTGTATTATATATATGTTTGTAACACTTTGCTATGGGATAGACAATGAAGCACATGAATTAATATCCACATCATACAAATTATTTCTTTCATGGTATCAGAGCCGTCTTAAAAAAAAAAAAAAAAATACTGCCATGACTGAGAAACAAGAAAAACGTACGGAGGTATCTACATCTAGTGGAGTCTCTATTTACTCCCTCTCGTCAAATGACAATCCGGGCAATATAATCGCCCAAGTGCAACTCAAGGGAGAGAACTAACGATGAATGGGCACGGGCAATGCGCATAGCACTGCGTGCAAAGAAGAAACTAGGCTTCGTGGACGGATCTCACGCAAAGCCAGAGGATGATGATCTCTACGAACTCGACGATTGGTTGGACGATTAACTCCATGTTGGTTTCATGGATTCTCAATACAATAGATCCTGTTCTACGCTCCACTATTACTATCATGAGTGTGCCAAAGATCTATGGGAAGACATCAAGAACGATTCTCGATTGGAAACGGGCCACGTATTCACCAACTCAAGTCAGAATTGGCTGAATGCAAGCAACAAGGTATGTCAGTGATGACTTACTATGGAAAGCTGGAAGTGCTCTGGGAAGAATTAGGAAATTATGACCAAGTTCCTACGTGCGAGTGCAAAAAGTGCACATGCAACATAGGCGTGGTTCTTGACAAGAAACGGGATGAAGAGAAACTGCATCAATTCTTGATGGGGCTTGACGATGCAATTTATGGTGTGGTTCGCTCAAATATCTTGAGTACTGAACCTCTGCCGAATTTGAAATAAGCATATGCCATGATCATTCAAGAGGAGCGAGTTCGAGCTATAGCACGTGGGAAAGAATACACAACTGAACATGTTGCGTTTGCGGGTGAAGTCTACGTTCAAATCTCAAAGCGAAATCTGAGGGAAAGGACAAAGCCGTCACATGCTCATACTGTAAGCGATCTGGTCATGAAGTCAACTCTTGTTTTCAATTGTGTGGTTATCCAGATTGGTGGGGTGACCGGCCTCGAGGACCAAATCGCGGATCTGGACAAGGGCAAAAACAATTAGTGAATTCTGGAGCTCGGGTCGTGGTGTAACTATCAAAGCCAATGCTACACAAGTAACGCCACAAGCACACCCATCGACTCAAGGGCCGTCTCAAAGGACTATCAATGGTTGACTGATGACCAATGGAGTTCACTTCTTGATCTGTTGAACTCTCAGAAGAACGGAAATATGAATGGTAAGGATAATGATTTACGATGGATTATTGATTCTGGAGCTTCTCATCATATGACAGGAAATCCGACGATAGTGAGTAATGTACGGGATGTGCTTCCTCGTCCGATTGGTCTGCCCAACGGAAAACAAGAAATTGCAAAACATGAAGGAATGGCAGTCTTGGATGGTCGATTGGATCTTTCGCGAGTTCTATACGTTTCCTCACTTGAATTGCAGTCTAATATCAGTCTCACAACTAACAAGGTCGTTGGATTGCATTGTATCATTTGATAAAGACTCTTGTATTTTACAGGACCGGAGAACGAGAATGCTGATTGGTTCGGGTGAGGAACGAGGGGGGCTCTACTACTTCAAAAGAGGAGCTATGGCGAGTGTTTTAAAACGGTGGAAAATCGAGATATAGACTTATGGCATCGTAGAATTGGTCATCCTTCTGACAAAGTTATCCGATTCTTATCAAATGGCAGTAGCGATAAAGTTTCTGTAAGTTGTGATGTATGTCTTCGTGCGAAACAATGCCGTTTTGATTTGACTCAAGTATGAGTAAGGCCACGAATATTTTTGATCTCATTCATTTGGATTTAATGGGGCCCCTATCGCACATCGACCCCCAAAGGAGAATATATTTCTTGACTGTGGTTGATGATTGCTCCCGAGGTGTGTTGGTTTACTTGCTCAAAGATAAAAGTGAAGTGTCTCGAACAATACATTATTTTTTCTCTATGGTTCATCGACAATTCAATAAACAGGTGAAAATGTTGCGCAGTGACAATGGATCCGAGTTCCTCTGTCTGACTACTTATTTTTTGGAAAATGGAGTTATACATCAAACTTCGTGTGTCGGAACCCCTCAACAAAATGGACGCGTCGAACGGAAGCATCGACATATTCTTAATGTGGCTAGAGCGCTCGATTTCAAGCTCACTTGCCTATCGAATATTGGGGGGAATGTATATTAACTGCGCATTTTTGATTAATCGTACTCCATCTACTATCCTACGTGGGCGTACACCTTACGAGATTCTATTTGGCCACTCTCCATCATACAATTACCTTCGTGTATTTGGTGTTTAGCTTATGCTCACAACCAAGCACGAGGAGGCGATAAATTTGTCAGCCGAAGTAGACGATGCGTGTTTGTAGGATATCCATTCGGTAAAAAGGGTGGAGGTTGCGTGACTTAGAGACGGGCGATTTTTTTTGTCTCTAGGGAGTTAAATTCTTTGAAGAACAATTTCCGTACGACGAAGTCTCAACTGATATCACGAAATCATATGATGCTCACGTTCCACCGCAATCAAACAATCAAGACGTGACAGTTGAAGAAGATGTCGAAGGTGTACAACTACAAGGTAGAAAGTTGGATGATAAGCCTATTTTTGAGGATAATATCGATGAAGGTCGAGATATTAGTGGCGAAAGAGAAGTTATTAGCGAAAGGGGGGGATTGAGCGACTCAGTGATTTAACTAATGAAGCTAATTTGGGCCGAGGTCATAGACAACGACAACAAAATACTCGATTACGTGACTACGTCTTGAACAATGTGAATGCAAAGAGCCCCCACGTACACTCATCCACAAGAGCATGTCTCAGGTATCGCATATCCCATAACGAAGTATGTCAATTATACTAAATTTTCTGTACCACACCGTGGTTTCTTGGCAGCTATTACTGCAGGGGTTGAACCTACCACATTTAGTGAAGCAATGAAAGATGAGAAATGGAGAGATGCGATGCGAATGGAGATTAAGGCACTCGAAGCTAATGACACGTGGTCTATAGAGAAGCTACCACAAGGTAAACGTGTTATTGGTTGTAAATGGGTATATAAGATAAAGTATAATGCAGATGGAACTATTGAACGTTATAAAGCTCGATTGGTGATACTTGGAAATCGACAAGTGGAGGGGTTTGACTATAATGAAACATTTGCTCCCGTAGCAAAATTAGTTACTGTTCGTACTTTGCTGGCCGTGGCTGCCATTAAGAATTGGGAGCTTCATCAAATGGACGTTCATAATGCTTTCTTGCATGGCGACTTGGAGGAAGAAGTATACATGCGTATGCCTCCAGGTTTTAGTTCGGGGAGCAAGGACATGGTATGTCGTCTGAAGAAGTCTCTATATGGTCTTCGTCAAGCACCACGATGTTGGTTCGCCAAGTTAGTTCTGCACTTAAAAAATAGGATTTCACCAATCTACTCAGACTACCGTTATTCGTTTTATGTCAAGGGGATATACAGATTAATGTTCTCGTCTATGTTGATGACCTCATTATCTCTGGGAATAATCATAATGCTATTCAGAACTTCAAAGACTATCTGAGCGCTTGTTTTCATATGAAGGATTTAGGTGCGTTAAAGTATTTTTGGGCATCGAGGTAGCACGCAATGTTGACGGAATATTTTTGTGCCAGAGAAAGTATGCTTTGGATATCATTTCTGAGGCGGGCTTACTTGGTGCAAAGCCCACGACTTCCCCAATGGAATCTAATCATCATTTAGCTGCCGCAACTGACGCATACTTATCTGATCCTGTACCTTACAGGCGCTTAATCGGACGATTGGTTTACTTGTCCGTTACTCGTCCAGATTTGTCATATAGTGTTCATGTTTTGGCACAATTTATGCATAAGCCAAGACACACTCATTGGCTTGCGGCGTTAAGAGTTGTTCGATATTTAAAAAGTAATCCTGGCCAAGGAATTTTTGCTTCGATCTAATAGTAGCATCGAACTTGAAGCATGGTGTGATTCTGATTGGGCAGCATGTCACTGACTCGTCGCTCTCTTACTGGTTGGATTATATTTCTTGGAGGATCTCCTATTTCTTGGAAAACGAAAAAACAACACACGGTTTCTCGCTCGTCAGCAGAAGCTGAGTATCGATCGATGGCTGCGGCTACTTGTGAAATTAAATGGTTGAGGAGTCTACTTGCTACACTTGGTTGCGCCCCCAAACAATCGGTCCCGTGTTCTGTGATAGTCAGGCAGCTTTACATATTGCAGCTAACCCTGTCTTTCATGAGCGCACCAAACATATCGAAGTTGATTGTCATTTGTTCGAGATGAAATTCTCATGGTACAATCCACACTCGTCACGTCGGAACTACACAACAAATCGCAGATATGTTCACAAAGGCATTGATGGTGGTCATTTATACGATCTCTTGGCAAGTTGGGCATCTGCGACTTGCACGCACCAACTTGAGGGGGGGTATTATGGCATGCATGCATAAAACAAGGAACACATATCATTCCTTGTTTTAGGGATTAGTTTAGGGAATGCTTTAGCATAAAACATTCCTTGTTTTAGGGAGTAATTTAGGGAAGGTTTTAGGATTAAACCATGCTTTAACCTTTGCTTGTATTATATATATGTTTGTAACACTTTGCTATGGGATAGACAATGAAGCACATGAATTAATATCCCACATCATACAAATTATTTCTTTCACCTTACGCGGTTGCATTGCATACCATGGCGATAGCCAATAGGCATACATTTCTTCGTCGTTGCCCCCAATATTGGTCAATACTCATCATCTCCTCTCAATAAAATTCTGAAATCTCATCGATTTCTCTAAAAGCCGCGTGCATTGTCTGAACTCTGAACGACTGGTGTTCTGAGATTGTGGGTTAGCTCTTCAATTCTTGTGTTCGATTTCGCCACCGACAACAATGGATGAAGTGAAGGATAAATGAAGGGCTTGATGAAGAAAGTCAACCACTCATTCTCATCATCTTCTTCAGGAAAATTCAAGGGCCAAGGCCGCGTATTGGGTTCATCATCGTCATCCTCTTCTTCTCACGCATCTTCGCCGTTGACATCAAGGCCTTTGCCTCAAAATACAAAGCCTTCGGCACAAAATTCGAAGCCTTCGCCGGCGAAGGTAAGCAATGCAATTCCTGAAGAAAAGTCAACGAGTAGAAGTACCGAGATAAAGGCCAATCCTAGCGAAAATGGGAAACTGGAAACTTCGTTTGACCCATATAACCCACTGATTACGTCTGGCGAAAGGAACCCTAATGGTTATTCCTTAAAGGGGTTCGAATGTCCTGTATGTAGTAATTTTATAGCTCAGAAGAAGAGGTCTCCGTCCATGTTGAGTCTTGTCTGAATAATGCTGATTCTGGCGATCTTAATCGTGATATCGAATCGAATGATCGAAGAAATCAATTAGAGGATGTGTAAGTTTGTATCTATCTGGAAAACCAAGCGATAGTTCGATCGATGTGGTAATCAAGCTTTTGAGGAATGAATTCGAGAACCTGAGAATGCGAAATTAGAAAGGTTAGAATTGGAAATCCGAAGATAAAGGAGGCCATAGGAGATATCTCTGGTGGCATAGAGTTGCTAGAGAGCGTAGGCTTTGAGTTAAGAGAGGAAAACGGGGAAATGTGGCTTGTTATGGATAATGCTTCTGTGGAGACGATGGCTTGGTTAAGAAAGTCGTATCGTTATTGGACCAGAGGAATGTTGGAGATTTGCCTCGCGATGTTTTGGTTAAGGTGAAGGAAACGAAGAGCTATCAGACGCCAGTCCAGCAAAGGCAGAGGAATATGTTGAGACGAAAAATATCGATAGGCAGGTCAGTGTGGTTCATTAGCTATAGCAGAGCGTAATAACATAGTTATCGATTTTTAATTTTTCGTATGGTTCTATATTCATGAAATTATTTGGAGTTGTATCTCATTAGTTGCATAATTTGTTGAATTATTACTCATTCTATAAAGCTGGAAACCATGAGACTGTTTCATGCAATGGGATGGTAATGTGAATTGAAGGGCAACTTTTTGACTTCAGAGTTAAGTTGTTTTCTAGTTAGATACTGGAATAGTGATTTTCTTGATCTTTTGAACGCAATTTCAGATAACATCATGCGCATCGATCGTGATTATCCGTCATCTATGAATAAAGATTCTTCCTTGATTGTGCTTTCAGGTTCGCGTTTTCTTTCAGTCCCTGAAAGCGTAGCTGCGAGAATCGAGCTGCCCGACTCTTTCTACAACCTTTCAGCCGAAGAAGTGAAAAGGGAAGCCGAGGCAAGGAGAAGGAAATTAGAAGAATCAAAGCTTCTAATTCCTAAATCTTACAAAGAAAAACAGGCAAAAGCAGCAAGAAAGCAGTATAAGAGAACTGTCATCAGAATACAGTTTCCCGACGGAGTGGTGCTTCAAGCTATCTTTCGTCGAGCGAGTCGACTGGTTCTCTGTACGAGGTTAGTTTGTTCTCTCAATCATGGGCTTATCATGAAAACCTCAATCATTGTAGTAGAAAGCAGCAAGTGCATTGATGTCTTTTTATTTACAATCTCTTTTCCCCTTCTCCATCCATTTAGTTTGTCAGCTCATCGTTGAAACAGCAAGGATTGGAATTCGAGTTATTACACCCAATTCCAGTTAAACGCAGAGTGATCCCACATTCTCCGAATAAAGGAGAGAGAGCCAAGACGCTCGAAGACGAGGATTTAGTCCCAGCGGCTCTTATCAAGTTCAGACCTATCGAAACAGAGGACATCGTCTTCACGGGTATTTGCAATGAACTTCTTGAGATCAGCGAGCCCCTCGTTTCTGATAAAGCAGTTCCTATATTTTAACTTCGACTTGTTTCTTTCCTTGGAAAGTTTCTTGTGATTTCGAGTGCCCAGTGGATTGAAATACGTTTGTAATTTTTCTGTCTCTTGGAGTGTCGCACGTTATAAATTTCGGTTATATATCCAAAATTGTTATACCGTATACCGTACCGAAATTTCGGTTTCGGGAAAAATCATACCAATACCTTACCGAAATTTTCGATATACTTAAATTTCGATACGGTATCATACAAAATTTCGGTATGGTATCGATATCATACCTTTCATACCATTCACACGGAAAGTTTTTACCATGCGTGTCTCGTAACTCATTAATTCGTTGTTTTCGAATTTTTTAGTAAATTCAAACACCTTAGGCTCCAATACGATGGATTTTTAATACCACATTATCCAAAATAGAAAGATTTTTAATTTCTATAATAACCTTAGATAATTTACATATTTTAGTCATCTACTTAATAAGATAAAGAACTTTACATAACAAAAAATACAACGTTATATACATATTAATTGAAACGAAATCGCTATTTAAAAAAATTAGTGAAGATTAACAAAAATTAATTGCATCAAGATTAACAGAAAATTAGTGAAGATTAACAAAATATGGTGCGCGTCAAGGGTATAGTTAATAATTTATGCGCTAAATAAATTATGAAGATCATTATAATATTTTTGACTATTTTATATATTTTTGAAATAATATAGTATATGTAGTTGTGTGTATATATATATATAATATTAAAAATTTAGTATTTCGGTATTTCGGTATATTCGGTATACCTAATTTTAAAAATTTTCATACCATTACCGTACCGAAAATTTTCGGTACGGTATCATACCTTGCCAAAAACTTCGGCGTACCAAAATTTTCGATATTTTCGTTACGTCACGATACGATAAGGACGATGTATCGGTATTTCGGCATATTTCCCCAGTCCTAGATATAACAATCAAACATGTAGCTATTTGTAAAAAACTTTATTCAATTATAGAAGCTATATTGTGACAAGGTACTGAACACAGTGGTTTTTTAATCTTATGGTATTTAGGTGTAGATCATGGTTTTCACGACCGGACCGGCCGGTTCGACCGGGAACCGGTGAACCGGTCGAACTTCGGTTTGGTTCCGATTCGATCTGAGTTTTAATGAAATAATAAAAAAAACGACCAACTATGTAAAAATGTAACCAAATGGATACTAAAAATGAAGTTGGTCTAGTCGTAAAGGGCTATGGACTGAAATTTTTTATTAGGCTTTGGTTCGATTTTATACCAACCCGTGTTACATTTTTATTTAATAATTAAATTATGAGCCCAATATTTCATTTTTATTAATTTTAACCCCTAAAAGTTATAAACTTAGTTTTGAGATCCTATTATACAATTAATTTTAACTATCAACACAATTTACTTTTATTCAATTATAATCCCTATGTTTATAAAATTGTAATTTGTCATTAAAACTGTATATTTTCGATTTTATTTGATTCATTCATCACAAAAAAATATATTTATAATATC
This sequence comes from Craterostigma plantagineum, assembly GCA_027422505.1. Lineage (NCBI taxonomy): Eukaryota > Viridiplantae > Streptophyta > Magnoliopsida > Lamiales > Linderniaceae > Craterostigma > Craterostigma plantagineum. The sequence continues at coordinate 10,180 of JAPQWV010005342.1, read as the reverse complement.
TAGGGGTAGCGGTTTTATACTGGTTTGATTTCGTTTTATATCGATAAACCACTAAACCTTAAACATCTAGCATTTTCGATCCGGTTCGAAAGCCGATTTTAAAACATCGGTGTAGAAAAACAACTTTATTTATTTTTAAATATATCTGTAAACAATGTCGTAATAGTATTAACGATGACAAGACGGAGACGCTCAGACTCAGCTGTCCCTCACTATATACGCAGCACACACCCATTCTCGAACTTTCACACTATTAAACACACATGAGTCTGGGTTAGTATTTTCAGGGTTCCTTTTGTTGTGGGTTTTCTCCGGGGTTTTACTTTTACCTCAAAGGGTTTTTGACCCTTCTGCTTGGCCTTTCTTCCGTCGTTAAATTGAACCTCGGAGAGGCTGAGATTTATATAAAATCTGTTGTCTTTTTTTTTTTTCTCGGAAAGAAAAGAGAACAATAATAATACATGGGCTTGTGGTTTCTTGCTGCTTTTTTGCTTGTATCTGCTTCGTCTGCCGATGAAGGTCCGTCTTCTTCTTCTTCTTTTAGCTTGCTGATAAATAATGTTTTGTTGGTATGCTCTTCAATGTAAGAATTCCTGAACTTGAGCCGCATGTCTTGAGTGGTATAGGCGTTAAAATTTGATTTCCTTCGTGTTAACAGCCACCGAAATGAATGTGTATGTAGTTTACATTCTTCTTTTAGGATAGTTAGTTCGAGGAGATTATGTGCTTACTAGATTCGAACCCCTTCGAAATCAAGACTTTTCTGGAGATATCTATGTAATCTCTGTTGATCGAGTTTTATTGCTAAACAGCTCATTTTGATACCCAATTAAAAAGTACACCAGTTTCAAAAAGAGACTTTGGTTGGACTTGGAGAACAATGGCACCCATCCGAGGCATTTCTGTCAATCACATTGGCTGGAATCTGACATGTCAGCAAAAGCATGTGTCCAGCCATTAACGTTTTAAAGCATCTTATGTGTTTGTTTTTATGTGTCAATGAATTGGTGAGCCATATATATGGCTCTTGTTTGATTTCTTGCAAGGTGCTTGCGCTTCCACTATTGCCTTGGGAATAATTGCAAATTAATTGAACAGAAGTGCTAATTTTTTCAGCTGCTGTTCTTCTCAGCCCAACTTTTGTCCACGAAACAAATGCTTTACTTCGAGTCCTTCATGTAATTCCAAGTTCTGCTTGGGAGAATTTAACTAAATTCTGCTGTTCTCGAACTAAATCATAGACGTAATACTATTAGAAATTGATGGCTTCAATCTAAAATCAATTGATAATAGGCAAAGTCTCCGTTTGAGAACATAGAGTAATGATTACGAAAGCTTGGTTTGTTCGATGTGGGACACTATTTATAAATAACTAGTCTTTTTGCATCGCTCAAATGCATGTAACCTATGATATTTTAAATGCATTATTTTAATTGTAAATTAATAATTATTCGAAGGGTTGGGTTGCTTTTTTTGTGATTATTAGTTTTGCTTAATTTTAATAGGCAGACCAAACATGACCGTTTATACCAGACCCCGACCCGACACTTAACAGAAGAGTATAGATGTTTGTACAATGACACTAATCTGCCGCATGATTCTAAAAAATGCCGAATGCTTTTTTCATCGTTTTCGATGCGCACAGCGTTCGTCGGCGTGAACATAGGCACGGACCTCTCCGAAATGCCCGACCCGACGCAGGTGGTGGCGCTCCTCAAGGCCCAGCAGATCAAACACGTGCGCCTCTTCGACGCCGACCGAGCGATGCTCCTCGCGCTCGCCAACACGGGCATCAGCGTCGTCGTCTCCGTCCCCAACGACCAGCTCTTGGGCGTAGGCCAGTCGAACTCCACCGCCGCCAACTGGGTGTCCCGCAACGTCCTCGCACACGTCCCTGCAACCAACATCACCGCCGTCGCCGTGGGCTCGGAGGTGCTCACAACCCTCCCCAACGCCGCCTCCGTCCTCGTCGCCGCCATGCAGTACGTCCACTCCGCACTCGTCGCCTCGGGACTCGGGTCCAAGATCAAGGTCTCGACTCCCCACTCTTCCTCCGTCATTCTCGACGCCTTCCGCCCTCCCAGGTAATGTTGCAAGTGAATCAAATTCTTTTTTTTTGTTCGATTTGAGGATTAGATTTGAAAATATAAGTATTCGAGTAATTTAAATTCGAGTAAAAATAGTTTTTTTTTTATTTAAATAATTTCCGAATGCGGATACCAATATCAAAGTATTCGATTCGACTATTTATCGAATATCGGATTCGAATTATTCAATATATATTTAAATATAATATATTATAATTCGATATATACTTTCAAGCGCAAACGACAATGGTGTTTAAACTATACTCAAATTTCACTGTTGATTTAAAACTTTTGTGCAGCTTTGGTTTATGAACTTTGAAAACCTGTAATTTTTTTGGTTCATTTGACCTAAAGAACCAGTAGAAGAACAAAAAAGGGACGGTTTCTAAGTTTAATAACCAAAACGGAGCACATAAAAGTTTGGTTACCAACAATTGGAATTTTATTTTATATATACATGATATTGTGTGCATAAATTGAGCTTTGTCACCACAAGATTTTAAATAGCATATAAATGATTCCATGCATATCTTAAATTATTTTTGTTGAAATAGAAAAACTCTAAATATTTAGAAGAAAATATTTATGATTCGAATTTTTTTCGAATACGAGTTCGAATTGTTAACAGAATACGAATGGTATTTGACTCGATTCGATCCGATCTGTTCCCAGGCCTTCTTCAACCGCTCGTGGGACCACGTGACCGTCCCCATGCTGCAGTTCCTCCAGACGACGGGCTCCTACCTGATGCTCAACGTCTACCCTTACTACGTCTACTCGGGCTCGAACGGGGCCGTCCCCTTGGACTACGCCCTCTTCAGGCCCTTACTCCCCAACAAGGAGGCTGTCGACCGCAACACCTTACTCCACTACACCAACGTCTTCGATGCCGTGGTGGACGCCGCCTACTTCGCCATGGCATACCTCAACTTCACCAACGTGCCCGTCGTCGTGACCGAGTCGGGCTGGCCGTCCCGGGGCGACCCGAACGAGCCCGACGCCAATCCCGAGAGCGCGAGCACGTACAACAGCAACCTCATCAGGCACGTCTACAACGGCACGGGTACGCCCAAGCATCCCGGGGCTGCGCTCAGCACGTACGTGTACGAGCTCTACAACGAGGACCTCAGGCCCGGGCCCGCCTCGGAGCGGAACTGGGGGCTTTTCGGGCCCGATGGAAGGCCCGTCTACGCGCTCCAGCTGACGGGTCGGGACGGTGTTGGCGAACGACACGACGAGCACGACGTTCTGCGTGGCGAAGGACGGGGCGGACCGGAAGATGCTCCAGGCGGCTTTGGACTGGGCGTGCGGGCCCGGAAGGTCGACTGCTCGCCTCTGGTTCAGGGGCAGAGCTGCTACGAGCCGACACCGTGGCGGCGCACGCTTCGTATGCGTTCGACGCTTACTACCATCGCATGGCTATGGGGACGGGACGTGTAATTTCAACGGCGTGGCTGCTGTGACCACAACGGATCCTAGTATGAAAAAACTTCATCCTTTTTTTTTTATACTTTGCGAGGTTTTCAATTGGAGTTTTCTACTGCAGGCCACGGTTCTTGCATTTTTCCTGGGAGGTACGGATAGGTCTTTTATTTAAGTGCTTAGTAATGTTGAAGTTGTGTTCATTGATTTGATCGTTTGGATTATATATAGGGGTGGGACGAATAACACGTATGGGAATGGACGTCCTCTCTGGCTCCGTCGACGAATTCGACGGCTTCGGGCGGGGGTCCCGCTTTTGTTGGGCGACGGATGGGTGCATGAGTACGTGATCGTGTTAGTAGTAGGGGTATCGAGCGCTTTGGCGTTTTTGTAGGATTTTTTAACTCAGCTGACGAAAACGTTAAGCGTTCAATTTTCCCGTGTTTTTTTTTTTTTTTGAGAAGTGCGATGCGCTCGAATTTTGCTTGCTTAGTTACGACTACTCTCGGCTGGATGTGAGGTTAGGGTAACAGCAACTAGCTTGTCATTCTTTTGTTGTACGGCAAAGCAAATGTAAGTTTAGATTTGGGATTGTTAAATTGTGGTCGTCCTCTAAGCAATCTGCTACATTTTCCCCCCATGTTTTCTTGTTCTTTGCATAGAATTCAGGCAAAACAGAGTCAATCATCGATATACAGAGTAAGAAAAACAGAGGATTAAGCAGCAACCCCGAATAAGGAATTCACAAAGTACACGGAAAACAGATTCTGTAAGAACAAGAGCAAATCAATTATTCATCTTTTCAACGCTGAACTGCCGTCTTAAAGAGAAGGACATAGACTTTGTCGATGGAGAAATACAAGAACCCGCCCGTCGAATGCGTGACGTACGACCCGAAACTCGTTCCAACGATGCAATGCCAAGCTGGTCCATATTTGAGTCAAATTCCTGATGTCAAAAATCAAGAAGCTTACTTTTTTTTTTTCTTTTTCCTTTTTTGGTGCAGTAAGAACAAATCTTGATGTTATGCTAACTGAATCTAACGAGAGACGAAGTTTCGAGGTAACTTCAAGACACTCTTTGAAGACCAAACAAAGCCTAAATGACTTCAAGTGGAATAGTCTTTGGTCCAAGCAAATGTTCATTGGTCACAAGGACTGAAAACTTGTCTCAAATAGCAAAGCAAACTCTTGTCATTATTACCAAAACAGTATTACGGAAGAATTAACGTTTAAAATGGAAGCTATATCAATTTTAAGGAAGAACATACGAAAGTTCCAGCTTACACAGACAGAGATTCTCGAAGAAAATTGAGCTCTAAACAGAATATTAACTCCACAAAACACACATAAGAGATAGACATAAAAAAATGTACCTTCTTTAGAGATAGAGCTAGGAGTTTGCTGTCAACCCTCGTAGAAGACTTCATGGAATTGAAGACATTTCTTGCAGATTTAAAAGCGTGATTTTGCAAGTGCAAAGGCATATCTGAGGCCCTCACGCGTATGTCGTTTTGCTGCTTTTGTTCGGCGGCGTTTTTCTTCTTCTTCTTCGTCTTCTGCTGCTGTATGAGACTGTTCAAGATTTGCTCCTCCTCTCCAATTCTTGCTCTGCTCCTTCCATTTTCAAGCCTATTTCACATTCATCTAACCTTTTTGTAATCATATGATAGTATTATTTTTAAAATGTGAACGTGTTATTTACTGCTATACTCCTTGGTCAAAGAGTCAAAGTCAATACGGTGGCTTCACTATGTGCGTGACACTCGAGTTTTGCGTTTATCTTTTTTTTTTTGTCGACTGTATTATGGATTATACTAATATAATTTATACCTATATTAAGAATATCATGATATTATTATATGATAAGATAGTTTCAAAGAAAGTTAGAGCGATAAGTAATGAAATTTAATCAATAATTTGGTATGTCTCTCAATGCAACTCTATTATACTACTAAATATTTCAGTATACATTTAGTCTCATAAAATATCGTTTTAATCATTACCTACTTATCTAATCAACATGTAAGTTGGAACTTTCTTATTTTTGGTAACGTTGTTCCACAAAATGTTTTCTCTCCCTTCAATATGCTCGAAGGATCCTTTTAATTTTCGTTCAATTCCCAACGAGTCTGCGAAGGACTGCATCTCGATAATAAATATTACTCCCTCTGTTTCAGATTAAATGTCGTTCTAGAAAATTTTTTTGTTTTTAAATACATGTCGTTTACAGTTTTCAAGATAGTTTTACAGTTTTCAAGATAAAAAATATTGACTATTTCCAGTTTTACCCCTATCTTAAATGGGATCATATAATTAATTAAGGGTATAATGGGGATTTTCTTTATTTCTAATTTGTGTGTAGTAACCTTAAACGACATGTAATATGAAACAGAGGGAGTATGTTGTACTAAGATATTATTTCAGCCTTCAGGATCAAGTATTCTTGATCATTTTTACGATGTTTAAACAGATCTTTATTCACGTCTAAAGATCGACCAGTGGTTGAATGTTAAATGAACGATCTTTTCCATGTAAAACATATATGTGCTCGGACTTTATTCAATTTGCACTCCAATACAATATTTTGTTTTACCTAATTTCTTTCAATTAGAACTCATGTCAACCATGAACAACTTCTGATAACTATTCAGGAGTTTCTACTACGTTGCTATCACAAACATACACTATAATGATCACAAATTCACTTTACGTAGACATAGACGTTTATATCTATCTTGCTATAAGTATTCACGTAGACGTTTATACAATGTATGCTTAGATTAGATAAAATTCATAGAGCAATTTATTCATTTATTCCCGTTAATTGAGTACCCATCTCGGAATCTGAATTTCAAGCAATTGAAAATGGGAAATTTGTTCGCACCCCCTTTATTTGCTATATAAATCCCCTATTTATTAAAAAAAGTGAAGGCATTAAAGTTCTAGTAACTATTCTTCATTAATGTTTATATTCTCTCACATCTTGATTATGTATATTGTAATTAAAAGTTAATGCATAATACGATATTATATAACTTCAATCCCGATTTTAGGTTGACTTTACAACGACGATTTCCTCTTACGGGGTTCAGTTTTGTTCGTCTATCTATATGTGTGTTCTAAAATATTTATTTTATAATATATAAAGTTTTCTTATTATATTAAAATCATAGTTATATTATAATAGGTTATAGTTGTATTTGTATATGATAGCTAACATATTTCTATAGGTTATTTTCAAGTCTGTTTGTAAATATATAAAATACTTACATTATAGTAATATTATAGATTATAAGAACATATTTTTATAGTAATATTATAGATTATAAGAACAATATTTTATAGTAATATTATAGATAAGAAAATAATATTGTATTCGTAATGTAAACAGCATATACTTATAAGTTACGTAGTAAAGTATACTTAATCTATCAATATATAAAAAAAAAATTCAAAAGAAAAACTGGTGCTATATTTAATGAAGAATTAATAAACTTGCTAAGTTTTCGAAAATGACACAATCCAAGGCAAGAAAAAATATAAAATTTGAACAAACTGACACTTCCAAGGTTTTCTACACCCCGGGTGTCAATAGTAGCACCCAAAATGGGAAATTCATCAAGAAGTCACTATTTAGTAAATCATAAGCACTAACAACATTCATTAAGGGAATATTGAGTCCTTCAAGTACTGTGAGGATGTTAGATAGTGAAAATCAATGTTTTGGGAAAATAGAGAAAATAGTTGTCCACCACATGATAATACACGTCTTTCATAATCAATATCCAATATTTGAAAAACCCTGTGCCGTGCTAGTCTTTGTATCTCACATTTTCTATGTTTTTATTTCTCTTGACAAATAATAAAAATCAAGGCAACAAAATGAGATAGTAACTCGTTAACTGCACGTGGATATATGTTATCTCGGGCCATGTAGAGCATCTCTTGGGGAAATAGACGATATATTGACTAACATCGCTATAAATTTTGAACGTCGTAACTTGGAAAAAAACAATAACATTCAAAATTTAGGTGCAACATTAGCCATCACATTCACACGAGAGAAACGTAAAATGTTTAAAGAAATGTAAATGTTCATCATTCCAACGCATTGTTCAGACAATTCTTTCGAGATAAATGACTTTGTTGTATATAAAACTTACGTATTGTGTCGTCCCGGCCATTATTGGAAGAGTAAATGATGTACGAATAGTTTCTGATACGATTTTTATATGAGTGACAAAAATTAAATCAAAATTGCAATAGTGTACATTTTGGTAGTGGAGCCCTAATATCCGTATCAATGATCTTAAAAAGTGACAAAAAACAAGGACAACATATTGCTCTCGACAGAAATGAAAATATAAATGAATAAAATAGAAAATATTAAGTTGATACAAATTAAAAAGGGCTGTACATAAAAATTGTAGTTTTACAATTGAAATATAGCAAAGGACTTCCCAGTATTCACTCCTCTTTGGGAGACAAAATCATCGACATTCACGGACAAATGTTAAAAGTAAAGATTCTTGTTGCAAGATTATATCTTGCGGTAGGCCCAATCTTGATATAGGGCATCTTTGATAGCGGATACAGAGGGGAAAGTTACCTTTTCATATATATTAGAGTGTGTTATCCACAATTTTTTGAGGAGTCCATTCGGTTTATCCCATTTGTCGGATAGACTTCGAGGATGAGTTCGACCTCTAGAGTGTGTGGCGCAAAATAAGCCTCCATCAGGACTGTGTGGCGCAAGCCCACCCTGATATTTAGGGGCCAGCCCATAGCCAAGTAGAGTGGGAATACTCATGACAAAATATGCATATATATATATAATATATATAGTGTGTGTGTGTCGTTTTACAGTTTTCAAGATAAACAATAAAGATTATTTCCAGTTTTACCCCTTATATTTATTTTGTTAAATTAAATTAGATAACATAATTAATTAAGGGTATAATGGAGATTTTACTTTATTTCTTAATGTGTAATATCCTTAACGACATGTATTAAGGACAAATGAGTATTAAACAGTGGGTACCTGTAATGTTTAAGGTCAGCGTCTTTTAGTAGGCATTCCGCAATAAATTATTATGAAATGATTATGACTTTCAGCAAAACTAATATGTTAATAATACGTATAAATTGTAACATTACAAATGACATATATGTCTCGTCGAAGTCCATACAACCAATATAATTAAAAAAAATATAGTGAAATCTAACTCATGCATTCAAAGTTCATAACAAATGTCACAAGAAATTAAAGTGATAACATCTATTGAGAGATGTCATGATTATGCCACTTTACCTATTCTTTGGTTAAATATGTATAGTACGTTAAAAAAAGTATATATATATATTTTAATCAAGCATGCTCATTCTATATTATTGTCACTAGATAGCAAGTTCGTCATTTCTTGTGTAGGCGAGGAACAACTGTCCTCGTTGTACGCAAGATGCTTGGCTAAATAATGAGCCGACATTTTATCTCCTAGCACATGTCTAAAACGAACATAAGTGAATGCTTGAGATAAGGAGTCACATCATATAAAATATTTCCTATGTTGAGTCGGTTACTTTCCATCGGATCTTGGCTTTCCACCTCCACATGAGACCATCCTTTGGCTTCGTGCGTGTATAAGGGCATCATGAAGAGCAACCGCTTCAATAGCCTCACGTGGATAGCAACCAACAACCTTTACGTATACCAAGCGACAAGCCCCTGCGCCATCTCTCGCCACAAACACCCACTGACGACATGCCCTCCAGCTTGTGCACAACGCTGTCCGTATTAACCTTCAGGAATCCTTCTTCTAGCTTGGCCCATGATTAGTCGTGACGCGAAGGAATCCCTCGTCGGCATAACCGTTTGAGAGCGGGGACGAAAACGTTACCATCACCTTAGCTAACGCTTGGTCATTCTGCATACGAACTCCTTCCGCAACCCATTTGTTCTCGTTCTCCATATCATCCAACACGACCAGAAAGACAGCAAAAGTCCCCTTTGTGAAGCTTCAACTCCCATCTTCCGATCCAGTAATCTGCATTCGCCGCTCTCTTCTTTATTTCTGTTGGGAAATTTTACGTCCTCGTATGACTGTCAAACTGCCAGACCACATGATTGCAAGACTGTAAAATCGCGCGACTGCTACTTTGTATAACTGTGAGGTTGTACGGCTGCAATTCTGTAGGACTGGTTCTCCACAACGGCAAGATTGCAGGCTTGTAGGGCCGTACTGGCAACAGTAACTTATAACTATTCCAGGAACGTATGACTTCGAATCTATACAGATTTTTTAGGCTTGTGTTCAACAATAATTTCTGAAAGCAGATCCGCTCTCTACGTAAGTGCAAGATATTGCTTGAACGTCTATTTCTCAGGATACAACGAAGACCTGATTATAGGCTGCACTGAAACCATAACCACAACGGCGAACTTTGAACATAAAAATGATGAGGAACGATTGTTAGAGTGGTTTTCGTGAATGGTTTCTCTCCGTATATATTTTGTGTGTTCTCTGAGATTTTAATAAGCTCTATATATAGAGATTCAAAATCTCCTTCATTCCTACAATAGACCTTTGATTTTTCCTCATGTGAATTAATGTGGGATATTCTAAAGGTCATGACCTTTGAGGTCCACCATCCTTTGACATTCCAAAGTGC
>JAPQWV010005341.1:0-20106 GCA_027422505.1 Craterostigma plantagineum | reverse complement strand
CCCAAACTGCCCGCCCCGCTCTTCGACCTCCTCCACGTCAAGCTCGTCACCTGTCCTACGACATCTCCACCATTCCCCCGGCCTTCACGAGGTTCCGCAGCTTGGAGACTCTCATCGTCGAGGCGTCACAGCGCGCCCTCGAAATCAGGGCGGAGATATGGAAGATGACCCGTCTGAAGCACCTCAAGACGAACGCCACGGCCACCATACTCCTGCCCGGCGAAGCCAATTCGAGCTCGATGGTAGTGCTGAGAAGGGCCTTGATGAAATCGCGAAGATCAAGGAGGAGGCCGAGAAGGCCGAGCTGGCCGACAGCAACCTTCAGACGCTTGGCGTGATATCCTCCGAGAGCTGCACGGAGAAGATCCTCAGCACTTTGGGCCGTCTCAGGAGGGCGAGCATTCGTGGTAAGCTTGCGAAGCTACTGAATGGGACGAGCAGAGAGGGCTCGTTCAGCAATTTTTCGAAGCTCGTGAACGTCGAGAAGCTCAAGCTGCAGAACGAGCTGCCCGCCGAGAATCCCGAGTCGGCGTGGCTGACCAGCCTCCCTCAGGCGGACGTTTTTCCACCGCAGCTGAGGGTGCTGACTCTTTCTGACACTTTCCTTCCTTGGAGCGCAATGGAGGTGCTTGCTTCTCTCGAGAAGCTCGAGGTGCTCAAGTTGAAGAAGAGGGCGTTTATGGGGAAAGAGTGGAAAACTGAGGGCGGGTTTCGAGGACTCAAGCACTTGCTCGTCGGGGAGACAGATTTGACCGAGTGGAAGGCCGAGGGCGGTCACTTTCCCGCGCTCGAGCACCTCGAGCTGCAGTTCTGCAGCGAGCTTCTTGAGGTTCCGATTAAGTTGGCTGATGTTGGGAGTTTGAAGGTTTTGAGCTTGAACAGCTGTCGTCAGGAGGCTGTTGAGTCGGCGAGAAAAATCGAAGAGCTGAAGAAGGATGGGGTGTTCGAGCTGACTATTGTCTCCTTAACTTGATGAGAAATGAAAGAATTGCTGGTCCCTCGAAGCATGAACTTGTTCATGTTTCGTGAAGTGGATGTGGGTCGTTTTTACTTGTTTTCCTTTACAGTCGCACATGATTGCTTCTGACAGTTTTTCCGTGTAGGAATAATATGTTGTGTGTATCAGACGAGTCGTCGGTGGAAGATGTGTGTTTCGCTTTCACACGGCGCTCTGTCTTTGTATCGGTTTGTTTGCCTGAATAAGTTGTCTGTTTTTCGTTGCCAATTTCTCTATGTCTGTCTGTCTGTCTGTCTAGTTCTTGATCAGAATCTACGCACCGTTTGATGCTTCTGATTAGATCTCTGTGTAATAACTGATAACTTCCAAATGCTTTGATTAATGTCTATGCGTCTTGTCTTTTTTTTTTGGCTTTTGATGAATGAAAGAATGAATGAATATATGCGCCATCCCATGAGATGTGATGTTAGTGTCTACAATACAAATCTTTGTTCTGTTTGTCATTCATTAACACGAATCTAAGAATAAAATGGCTGGAAATTCGAATCATAGAGCATACAAAAAATCGAGGGAAGAAGATCCATTCTAAATGGACGACGGCAATTCTCTGAATTGTCTCTCTAGAGATAGACGTCTTGGTTCTCAAAATAGGTCCGCCGTTGAAGATCAATAAGGATAGTAGAACACTACGCTCGACCAGAGAGATTAGCTGTGAACTAAATAAATGGTAATGGGTAAGAGAAGTTGATTGATAGATGCCAACTTTTGTTTATTCTCGACTCTTCTACGGTTCTACCATGGATTTACAACTACAATCTTCGGCTCTTTCATTAACTCCTAATGCTCCTAATAGGGTTGTAAACGAGGATCGAATCGAATAACACTGTTTTCATTTATATTTATAGCAGGATTCACGTTTCCATTTAAGGAAAAAAACATATCATCAAGTCATCATATACCATTCACCCGCTACCAAATCCATTATCAATAAATTCCGAGAATAACGATTAGCTGCTTTCAGTATCACTCTTGCAATACCACATCCATCAGATTTTTCCATCTAAAAAAATAAGAACTTAGTTCATTGTCATAATCATGAAAGGATATGGTTCACGGCGTAATAACATAATAAAACTATAGACCGTGTTGAGAATTTCAGTCCCATATCGGAAAATTAATATCACCCGGCTCAGTATATAAATCAAAGAGGCCTCTCCATCTAATACCAATTGGTTTTAGGATGGAACCCCCAATTTCAACATGGTATCAGAGCAATTCTTCCGCTCGCCGCCACCCGATTCATATGTCCACGTGTTAGGCCAGACATTCCACACGTGAGGGGGCGTGTTGAGATTATAAAAGAAGTGGGTTTCGTCCCACATCGACTAATTCAAGCTCTAAAAGCCGCTATATATATAAGAGGCTTTCTCCTCCTATCACCAATTAGTTTTAGGAAGGACCCCTCGATTTCTAACATGGTATTAGAGCGGGTTCGATCTGCGTGTTAATTTCGCATATTTCACTCACCGTCACCCGATTTCATATGTCCACGTGTTAGGCTTTGAATCGTGCCACATTAGAGGGGGCGTGTTGAGAATTTCAGTCCCACATCGGGAAATTAATATCACTCTGCTCAGTATATAAATCAAAGAGGCCTCTCCACCTAATATCAATTGATTTTAGGATGGAACCCTCAATTTCAACAGACCGTTGACCATTTCATAAAATACAAATGGTTCAAGATGGGAAGTGCATCCTTTAAGTTTGATGGCGTCAACCAACATTTTTTGTCGAAATGATAGCTTACAATTAATTATAGAAACGAGTACAATCGGACTAAGTATCCCATAGAGCATTCTCGAGATACCACTAGTACCTGTAGGGAAAGACACCTACAAAGGACAAGACACTCGTCCGAAAGTAGATAAAGATAACACACATGGATACGAACAACGACATCAACTTTTCAAAATCACAACAATAAGGACTAACATATTAAAATTCGAGTCTAAAACTCCTGTGGCTATTAAACTACAATTCAAACCTTGGAACAGAAAAAAAAATCAATTTCCTCTGTCTTGACTACGAAAAGCTCGTCATATTTGGAAAGTACCTCCAACAATGGGAGGAAGACAACTCCTACCAGAGGAGAGTAGAATCCCATTTTGGGAGACAAACGAACCAACAAGACATGAAAAATGGAAAGCAAACACCCAAGAGAAACAGACTCACAATGAGTCAACCCAAAACAAACAAAAGAAACAAAAAAGCAAACGACAAATGAAAACGAAACAAAGCGAGCAAACTCATCCAACGAGCAAAACACCAGAACAGAATGAGAAAAGCGAAACACACACACAAAAAGACAGGACAAAATAAACTACAACTAAAACGGGATTGAAATCACTTTCCGGTGAGTAGCAATAAAGCCACGGAGAACAATACACGACTAAACAATGAACGGTGCTGGGCCGGACTGGCCCGGATTGTCGACTGTGGGGCAGATGCGCTAGAGCGGTTGACTAGTGGGCGGTTTGGTTGGTGCAAGAGGGCTAGAGCAGTAGCAAACGGGTTTTAGAGGTAGAGCACACAAGATCTGTAGCAAGATTGTAGGTTGTTGCAAAATGGACAGTGAAACGATATTGGAAATGACTGTGAGGATAAATGGAACACAGAAATACGTGGAAAACCCCCTTTTAACTTTGGGTAAAAAACCACGGGCGATGTAGAAATTTATTACTGGGGTAAAAACAGGGGTTACAACCTCTCAATCTATAAAGGAGAAAACACCACTATCTCTCTTTAGAGTCGGAGCAGATACCGAACAAACCCTCTATTTTTCCTCTATTTCTTACTCTCTCTTATGCTTTAATTATGGTGTGGGATGCTTTATAAGGAATCGAGCGAAGCCTTTATATAGGCAAAGCTCTTCCCTAATAAGCTCTTCCCACCAATTCTAGAATTTGTTTACTTTTAGAATTCGATGGTGAGAACTTCAGACGTGCTGCTTGCTCACAATATACAATGCTCGCAGAATGGCAGCGTCACAGTCGCGAGACCAGGAAGTAGATTCGTTTGCGCAAGAATTTTTATGCCTTGTTCAGACATATGACAAAGTTTCTTGTGCCAAGTCATCGTGGACTTGTCACTTGAACTTGTTGTAGCAACAGATGCTTGCCCTACTTGCAGAGTCTCTCCCTTTAGCGTGTATAGATTTGCAGCTATCTTTTCTCCCTTCATCACCGACAGTGCTCCTTTGGAGACCTTCATGATTTATTCTCCAATCAATTTTGAAACCAAGATCATCAAGTTGTCCCAAGGACAACATATTTTTCTTCAAGCCCTCCAGATGTCGCACGGCATGGATGGTAGTGCCGTCGTACATCTTTATTTGGATCGTACCCAACCCGACAATCTTCAGTGCTTGGTCATTGTAGATGTAGACATATCCTCCAAAGGTTGGCTCGTATTGATGAAATCATTCTTTTCGAGAAGTCATGTGGAAAGTAGCTGCTGAGTCAATGAGCCACACATCGTTGAATCTTCCCTTTTCACCAATAGTGGTTGCGGCTTCACACACCAAGACAATTCGATCGTCGGTAGTGTTGGCATCATTTCCTTGGGCATTGGGATTTTTATTTAGAGCCCAACAATCTTTCTTCAGATGACCGTTCTTGCCACAGTGGTAACATTTTATAGCCTTCCTATTTTTGCTAACAAAGTTTTGCCGCTTTTGACTCCCACTTGGACCAGACTCTCCAGGTCTTGCCCGTTTGCGGCTCATGTTTGGACCACGTGCTCCTGATATTGCCCTTGTCACAGTCAACGCCTCTGCCTGTTGGGACATTATCAACTTGTCTTCTTTGTTATTGCGCCGACTTTCTTCTTCGAGATCCGCAGCTGCAATATTATCGAAGATAAGTTTTCCCGCAGCTTGGTTGTTGCTCAGGTTGATGACAAGTTGATCGTAGGAGTCTGGCAGGCTTTGTAGTAGAAACTCAGCACGTTCACTTGGATCTATTTTGTAGTCCAACACTTTAAGTTGAGAAAACAGAGTGTTCAACTTGTTGATGTGCTCGGTCACTGAAGAAGATTATTCCATTCTTAGATGGTATAATTTTCTTTTCAGGAAAATTTTTGGCTGTGGAGTGACTTGACTTGATACAACTTCTCAAGATGGTCCCAAATTCCTTTCGCACTGATTTTCTCTTCGACGCCTGATAATATGTCATCTGCTAATGTCAGATGAATATTGGCGATGGCCCTCCCGTCTATCTTCTTCCATTTGGAATCACAGGTAATTGTTGTTGGTCTACCAGTGATTGCCTCCAGACAATTTTCTTTGCGTAAAATTGCCTTAATGCTCATTTCCACAGCGAGTGGTTTCTCCCGTTGAATTTCTCAATTTCATTTTTAGCTGCCATTTTTTTTCTCTCTCCCCCAGACACTTTAACGGATGAATAATAATAATCTAACAAACTTTCTGACGTGGAGGATCCAATATTATTGACAACCACAGAGCATACGGTAAGTAGATTTTATAGACACCCAACCAAAACTCTGATACCACTTGTTGCGAAATGGATAGTGAAACGATATTGGAAATGACTGTGAGGATAAATGGAACACATGAATTACGTGGAAAACCCCTTTTTAACTTGGGGTAAAAAACCACGGGCGAGGTAGAAATTTATTACTGGGGTTACAACCTCTCAATCTATAAAGGAGAAAACACCATTATCTCTCTTTACAGTCGGAGCAGATACCGAACAAACCCTTTATTTTTCCTGTATTTCTTACTCTCACTTATACTTTTAATTATGGTGTGGGATGCTTTATAAGGAATCGAGCAAAACCTTTATATAGGCAAAGCTCTTCCCTAATAAGCAATATAATATTAATATAATTAAATAATAATATTATTAAAATATTATATCTAGAACCTTCACGCGGTCTTCACACGGCTCTGACATAGGTTTCGTTTCGGTGGGTTTGGGTGTTTCGTCGAACAGGTGGTGTACGTCGTGCAGATCTTCGCACTTCCGGGTAGTGAGCTGATAAAAGCTCAATGAAGGCAGAACGTTTCCAAGACTGATTGAGCAAGGAGTTGATAGGGTTGGACTATTTGGAAATATCTTGTAGTTGTGATTAGTATCAGTTGCACATATGATTGATGTTTAACGTGGTTTTAACTGCGTCAACCAATATTTCGCAAGTCAAAATCCAACAAGTAGGATAGTGACATGATTAACCTTTTTACAAGAATTCCCAAATGACGTATAATATCAAATCTTACTATGACAGATTATTGATCCGCTCACTATCTTTAACCCTTCAATAATCTATTTAATCTCAGAAAGACTGTCTTAAATAGATTTAAAATGTATGCGGTACACCATACATGGATGATGGAACAACTTACCATCCATGACAGTTCACGACTCTTGGTGAAACTTTCTTTCGCAATTCAAACAAAGGAATCATTGTTCGAAGCATAACCCAATGAAATGGTAAAGACTTTTTGTTCTAATTCTAGTCTTTCATAAGCCTATTAATGATATCACCACCTAACGTACTCAATTTAAATTGAAAATAATATTTTGTATATATGTCTATTATATATAGAGGTTTGCTATGGTGCTCACCTACCGTGAGCAACCACCGTGAGCACCATAAGCAAATCTCTCAATTTTTTGCTTTCTTTTGATTCCCAACACCGCCAACACCTCCGTAGATCCTCTCATATCCGTTGCTAACATAAATCACTATCAACAACACGTTAATATATATTCTTTACTCAAAGTGACAACCGCAAAATGGATCCTTAGCTTCATGCCTCTCCCATCGCCACACTCGAGTAATCAGTTCTGTAGCTTATATGAGGCCAGTGAGGCGGTAGCCTCGGACCCAACTTCGGAGGGGGACAAAAATATATAATATATTGTAAAAAAGAATATTATAGTTAAGTTAGAAAAAAAACACAATAGATCTTTAAAATTGCTGGAAACATTAGGTGAATAAGTGGTAGATGGCCATGGGTCTTGATGTAACCGAAGCAAGCCCAAATCTTGCATCAAATTCAGCCCAAACAAAACACATTAAAGCTTTTATTTAGAAAAAAGGAAAACGTGCTTTCTTCTTCGTGGTGATACTGATACAATATAAAAATTCTCAACGAGCTTCGGTTAGGTTACAAAGGGTGTCGTTTTTCATCTGATAAAATCGTTGCCTATTTTCTTCGGGGACTAATCAATGATCTTTTAGGTATATTTATGCTGTTCCTTATTTTGATAATTGATTTGTTTGGCGGCAAGCGCAATTTTTTTCTATTTACTTTTTCGAAAAAGACTTTCCAATATCCATGGGTGTAATACGATCTAGCAAACCAAAATTCTTCTAGGTTATGATTTTGCAATTCCCGATCTGAGTTTACTTCATTTACTATAGTAGTTAATTCATGAAGCATTTGTATTAATTGTATTGTGTGACAGGTTTCTGACCTTTTTATTGTTAGATATGAGAAACAAAAGTAATAAATGTCTACTACATCGTGTTCGGGATAAGAAAAGAAAGGCGGAAGCATTATTCTTAGAAGTCTTACTATTTTTAACGAGTCAGCAAAGTGTCCCTAACACGTAAGAAATTTGTTGCACCTTGAACTTTCAAATTTCAGCGGACAGTGAAATCTTATTAACTTCTCAATATCAGTTGTAACTTCTTCTTTAACTCATAGACATTAGTGGCATCATTCTTTGATGTGGTTCGGTATATCTTTTGGAACAATGTAAAATTAACTTTTTTTGTGGGAATTTTAACATTATATATATACTAAGCAGATTGATGAAATCAAAACCACACCAAATACACAACGTGCTCTCTATAATCTACCATGCTATTCAATTCACCATAAACTCCTACTTGCACTAACTTGTAAAGTATATCGTTTGAATAAAGTTCATATAGACGTATAGCAATAACATTATAAGCATCTTCAACAATTTGATGCAGTGGAAGTTTTGACAGCCGTGACACTGTCGGGCAGCCTATGGCTCGCCCACTGCCGGTCGTCACGGCCATGTGTAAGACGTTCATGGCTGTGACGCTTTTGACAGCATTGCGGCAATTTCGTATTTCTCTTAGATCGAGGGGTAAACAATGTCCGATTGCCCTGAAATTTTAACAATATGTAACATACTCACCAATTTGATTCTGACCAAAGGGATTCTCAATCCGAGATCTAGATTGGGAGATATGAGTTTTTGAAGCTGCTGCTACGTTGCAGACGGGCTTCACAAACTTGACGAGCCTTGCTCGTTGTTGTGAACCCTAATTACGCTCCTTCTTCGTTTTTGAAATTTACATCCACGTAAATACAGTTTCTAAAACTTGTATTCATTGTTTTATGAATGTCTCTAAGATCGTTAAATTAATTTACATCTCATATTAGTTAGGCACTATCATAGTGATCGTTTTTAAGCCCGACACTCTTGGTTCGTCTCAACCAGGCAAGGGAGGAATACAAGATTTCGGTAAGTTCCTAGCCAATCCCACGGTACCGAATAGATCTCGTGTTGAATATGACCTTTGATCTACGAACCGACTTTATGACCCTTCACAAATGTCCCAGTCGAGTGAGAGTCATGGTTACGTCAAACTCACTAGACTCGACTCTATGAAGAATTCATGACCAGTGAAATTACTAAACTGCCCTCACATCCTACGTAAGTCAGTTTATAGCTTCGGCCGAAGATTTTGTAATTTTTCGTCCCCGAATAGGCATAGGACACATATCTCGGTTACTAACGAGACAGTGAATCCCTCACGATAGTCTAAGCATGGCAGTTACCCTTCGTTGTCAAGACTAGTTGTCTCCGCCAACCCATGGTCGTCTTCGAACAAGGCGGCCTAGAAAACTAGTGACAAGTCCAGACCCCGAAGTCAACTCCGTCAAAGACCCTTCTTCGGTCTTAGGCCCACGCAGTCTACTATAGTCAATCGATCGATCATTGACGCTACCCAGAGTAATGATAAGGCCCATGTGGTCGTCGATTGCGAGTCATGTCCAAGTACAAGTTAATCCCCTGATTCAACTTATACCAATGTTATGACCTCCCGCTTCCCAAGCGAATGGTTGGCACAACCATATAAGAGTCGTCAACAAATAAGTCATGACCGACACTCAGTAACCCTAATGAGGTCTAAGACTTATGAACTAATTTAATATCGGAGGATAAAGCTCACCGCTGCTCCTCTCTCATCCCATGAGAATCAATGACTAAACTCACGATATATGGGATTTATTTATTTACCATCTCACCGCATGCCTAGTAAGAACTGATAGGTAAATAAATAATATGCCTTTTAAGGAATGAGTAATAAAATACAAATTCCAATAATATGTATAAGAACACATTATTCAAATATAGAGCAAATAATACATTGAATATTAAATACATGCCCTATTATTTACATCCTCGAATGGCATGCCAAGGGTACATCCCCAACAATATCCAACTTGCACTCAATGTCATGCACTATGATATCGTAACCCCATTTTATGGAGGTGACGATCAAGCACTGCTTGTGAAAGAGGCTTGATGAACGGGTCCGCCACATTATCCGCGTTGGCTATTTTCTACACAGTTATGTAGCCATTCTCAACGAACTCACACAGCACGTTGTATTTTCTTTCTATGTGTTTGGACTTTGAATTAGACCTAGGTTCCTTGGCTTGTGCTATTACCCCTCCATTGTCGCACCATAATGGTAGCGGGCGGTCCACTATGCCTGGAACAACTTGGAATTCTTCTAAGAACTTCATCATCCAAACACCTTCCTTTGCCACCTCAGAGGCCGCAATATACTCTGCCTCAGTGGTGGAATCGACAGTAGCGCTTTTCTTAGAACTTTTCCAAGACACCCACCATTGAGCGTATAGACGAAACCAGAAGTGGATTTCGGTCATCCACGTCCGACTGGAAATCCGAATCTGTATAACCGTCCACCTATAATTCTCCGCTTCCGTAAATAAGTATCGTATCTTTAGTCCGTCTAAGGTACTTGAAGATATTCTTTACTGCATTCTAATGTTCCTTACCAGGATTAGACTGGTACCGACTTACTATGCTCAAAGCATGCACCATGTCAGGCCGCTTACATAGTACTGCATACATAAGGCTACCTATTGCTGATGCATAAGGGATTCACTCATTTCCTTCCTTGCTTCCTCACTTTGAGGACACATGGATTTCGAGAGATGAATCCCATGTCGCATTGGCAAGAACCCTTTCTTAGATTCATCCATTCGAAACCACTTCAGGATCTTTTCTAAGTAAAGGGCCTCAGATAGACTATCATTTGATTCGCTCGATCTCTAAAAAGGTGATTTCCAAGAATATAGGTTGCTTCTCGCAGGTCTTTCATGGAGAACTCGGTTGAAAGCCAAGCTTTCACCTCCGAGAGCATCCCGATATCATTTCCTGTCAAAAGGATATCATCCACATATACTACGAGGAACGATATCTTACTCCCATTGACCTTCTTGTAAACGCAAGGCTCATCTTCATTCTTTACGAATTCGTAGTTCCTAACTACTTCATCAAACGAAGATTCCAGCTTCTAGACGTATTAAGCTTGCACACCTTGTGAGCATCTGCTTGCGATATAAAACCCTTGGAAAGCGGTTTTCACATCCATCTGCCAGATCTCGTAATTATAGTATGCTGCTATGGCAAGCAGAACGCGGGTAGACTTAATCATTGCAACATGTGAAAAGGTTTCCTCATAATCGATGCCCTCTTTTTTATTATACCCTTTTGCTACTAGCCTAGCTTTGTAGGTTTGAACCTGTCCATCAGATCCAATCTTTCTCTTGTAGATCCATTTACACCCTATAGGTCTAAAACCTTAGGGCAGGTCTACTAGAGTCTAGACTTGGTTAGTGTGCATCGAGTCCATCTCTGCTTTCATAGCTTCGACCCATTTCTTAGAGTCAACATCCATCATTGCCTGGTCAAAAGTAGCATGGTCGTCACCAATGATCCCCTCCGTCGCAGCACCCCCGTGCTCGACGTGTACCATATCGTATCTCTCAGGTATTCGAGGTACTCTACCCGACCTGCACAATTCTGGGCGCGTCTTGGACTGCTCATCTGTGCCCTCAGGCACTGATATCTCTGGAGGCGTTTCACTAACTCTTCAAGAGTCATTTCTCTGCCAGCTCCACCTTCTCGAACGAACTGTTCCTCGAGAAAGTGAGCATGAATGGTTACAACGATCCTCTGATCATCGTGGAAGTAAAAATAATATCCCATGCTATCATCGGGATATCCGACGAAACGTCCTTTCGTGGACCTAGATTCGAGTTTGTCTGCAATTAGCTTTTTCACATAGGCGAGACAACCCCAAACCCTCAAGTGATTTATGCTGGGTTTCTTACCATTCTAAATTTCGTAAGGTACCTTATCAACAGACTTCGAAGGAGTTATGTTCAAAACATAAACAGCAGTTTGCAAAGCATATCCCCACAATGATATGGGGAGATCCGTATAGCTTAGCATGGATCAAACTTCATCTAATAATGTGTGATTTCTGCGTTCAGCAACACCATTCAGCTGCGGTGTTCCGGACGGTGTAAACTGTGAAATGATTCCATTTTCTTTCAAGAAATCGTCAAACTCGAGACTCATATATTCGCCGTCTCGATCTGACCGTACGACTTTAATTTGTCTTCCAGTTTGATTTTCCACCAAAGTCTTGAATTCCTTGAACTTTCCAAGCGTTTCGGACTTGTGCTTCAACAGCCAAGCCCTAGCGAGAGTGATCATCTATGAAAGTCACAAAATAGTGGAAATTACCTCGGGCCGCAACACTAAATGGTCCACAAACATCTGTATGGATCAAATCCAAAAGATTAGTGGCTCTTTGAAAAGTCCCTGTAAAGGGAGACTTAGTCATTTTCAAGACTCGCACGTTGGATAGGAATCTGATTCCATCGGCTTAATAATGTCGTGTTTCTCCAACTCTTGAATCTTTCGAACTCCGGCTTGACCTAGTCTAAGATGCGACAAATACATTTTATTTAACTCTAAATTAAATTTGTCGGTAACTACATTCGCATGTTCAATATAAACCATTTATTAAGGTTGCGTTTCCAACTCATTTATTTCCAAAATAAATCCCAAATATTATTATTGAATCGAAATTCATAACCATTCTTACTCAAAGCAGGAATAGAAATAATATTTTTCAGCACATTGGGCAATACAAGTACATCAGATAGATATAATACATGTCTAGAACTTAATACAAGAGTCTCCGATTCAACATGAGTAGCAGGCACACAATGTCCGCTACCAACGTTGATCAAGACTTCTCACTCCATCAGCTTCCTACTTTGTTCCAGACCCTGGTTCAAAACACAAATGTGAGCACTAGTTCCCGAGTCAAGAATCCACGAAGTGGAAAATACAGTAAATGAACAGAAGTTTCTGAAACTTTACCTGAAGCCCCAGAAGCTCGAAGCTTGGGGTAGTCCCTTTTCCAATGGCCCAGCTCTTGGCAGTGAAGGCACCGATCCGCCTTCGTAACTTTAGGCACGTTCATTTTTGCCTTGCCCTTTTTCTTGATCCCTCCTTTTGGCTTATTGGGCTTGGGCTTGTTCGACTTAGATCTCTTAGACCTTGTAGTCGCAACGAGCGCAACCTCTTTAACCTTTCCTTTCTTTAGCTCACGCCGAGTCTGAACCAGTGTGTTCATTAGTTCAGGAAGCTAAAATCGCCTATCGCTCAGATGATAGTATATAATAAACTGAGCAAATGAAGCTGGGAGTGAGTGAAGGATCAGGTCAATCTGAAGCTCATTGTGAATGGGACAACCGAGAGAACCCAGTTCCTCGATGTACCCAATGAGCTTACGCACATGTGCCCTCAGACATCTTGCTATGAAAGAGGTTGTCAGCAGCACGGTATCGAGACGATCTCCACTGCTCACCGTACAACTCTTTCATGAATCAATATCTCGCGCATTTGCATATCCTCATGCTGACGCTGCATATCATTGTTCATCATAGCTAACATATAAGCCTTGACACGGGCACTATCAGCCATCCATTTGGCATAATATTCCCTGTCAGTATCACTCGCACCCTCTTGGGGTTCGAGTGGTATGGGTCCCTCAAGGACATAATCTAGGCGTTCTAGAGTGAGGATTATCCTCAATTTACGGAGCCAGTCCGTTAGCTTTGGACCCTCCAACCGATTTTGCGTGATGAATAAATTGAATGGTGACGTCATTTTGTATACAAACAAGAAAGAAAACAATCTGCAGAAAATAAAGCATTGAAGGGGTCAACTTATTAGTCTACAAGCACAAAAAAGGACTTTAACAATTTGGCTTGGCTCCCACTATTTTTCTCAAAACCATTCTACCGATAGAGATTTCGTGGAGTTGATTTCCCCGCTCTGCAGAAGTGAGCCTCAACCTAACAGTTTGTTGGCCCAGTACTCGGACGGCGCCGCGTCCCACACGAACCCATAGATGAACCCGTGTCCCACACGAGTCCTTCTCATGAGTGTTTCAACAATTTTGTTTCCGATCAGGAACCCTCACCCTAACAGGAATAATTGGGAATAACCGTCTAAGGTAACCTATCAACGTCTGGCTTAATCCTAACATTTAGAAATTCCCGCCTGTAGGATAACTCTTTATAAGGCGTGAATATGTTTCAAAGAGCGGCGTTTAGACAGTCCCCCAAAATATCCACGTCCAGAGTAAAATGTTTGGCGCCGATAACTCAAAACAAACCACACATACACCCAAGTCGTTTCAATAATGAGCTTGACTTTATTGTCTGAACGCAGCCGGACCAACTACGACAAGAGCGAGATGATTGGCGTCGATGACTCGGAACAAACCGCACACGACACTCAAGCCGCAATGGTTTCGGGCTTGATAGAAGTCATGAACCCCGTCCCTTTATTGTCCAACCGGGAGAATACGTCTCACACACATTTAAGCACTTAACATGCACGTAACGTCAAACAAACATGCAAGTTTTCGCAGTAAACCTAGTTTGCCTATAAGACCATCTGCATGGACTATTTCCACTCTGCAACAATAATTTTTAAATTACATCTCTTCTCTTCGGCTTCACACTATGTTCTCGAACGACATCCAAGTCCTTCGAACTGCCTTCTCGTGGACCCGTTCGTACTCGTACGGCCATCGTACTTAAACCTAATTTTATAAAAATTTATTAAAGTACAAAACAAGGTATCAGTTGTCCCAGATAACCCATATAATAACGAAAACACAAACCGGGTGGGGGAGGCTTGTCACCCTTAACATATCACCCGAAAATAGAGCTTAAGTCCACGCCGACGTCTTAATACATATCATACATACATGCATACAATATAAACATGTTCACAACAACAAATTGCTCAAAGAAACCGAATCGAAATTTGGGTTAATCCTAGACTTACGGGCCCAATAGGGTTTTTAATTGGGCCTAAACTTGTCAAGCCCGCCATACTAAATTTTGGGCATTACCATTTAGATCCATCATGATTAGAATTGGACCAACACCCTTGTTAGCCCATCGAGAAATACAAAACAACCTGGAACTCAAATACAGTGCCATTGGCCCTCGCCTCTACTTAATCGGAGTCAGACTTTGCCGTCACCGGAGTTCATACCCGGATCGGTTGAACGTCACAACCCCGATAAAGTAAATACGTAATATAACACACGACTAGAGACAACAGTTCATTTTTTAGCTTTTGGCGAGTCCCTGAAACTCGAATCTGAAGTCATTGACATCAAGGCTTCGCCCCGATCCAACGATCCTCACTATTCTTGTAATCGGGGTCGCTGAAAATCTTCAACCATATAAAGATTTACCACGACGAGGCGACCTTCGACCAAGCGAGCACTCGGTTTGCAAACTCGAACTAAGTACAACTTATGCTATGACGCTCGAGTGCCTTAGTGAGTTGCACAGCCGAGTTCGTTTCGGACTCGTTTATGCCATTTCTTAGAACCGAACGTGGCTCTGATACCACTGTTGGGAAATCCCGAGTTACCCGAGGCTTCGCCCCGAATGCAGCGGAATTTAAAATATTTCCCGGGTTTCCCTTACGGATTCCCTAGGATATTCAGTTAAATAAAAAAAACTGCACGTACGACACGTATAAAGGAATAAGGATCTTACCCTCGTCACGAAGATCCTTAGCTCCCGTAGCTCACGAACTATGCCGAAGAGAGTCACGCCGACCCTGTCACGTGCCGCTGACTTCACCTTCCCAAGGATGGCTAGAGTAAGTGAAGAATGGTTGTGTGGAGATGAGTATGTGTGTGTGTTATTTCTAAAACTCACAAACGCTTAGGATTTTCCCAAGAACAACCCCAAATGCTCTAGCTTCTCTCTAAAATCTCTAAGATAGTGTGAGAAAGACATTGAATTGTTATGGACGAATTTTCTCCAAGAAATAAAAATAAAAGTCCATTTTTAACTTAGAAAATGACTTTAAGCTCAATCAATGAGATCATGTCCTACATGACTCATCTTTGCATTATGTCTTTTGAATTATATCATCTGATGACTAGATATTGTCCCATAATAATAACAAAAGAACAACAAATGAAATTGGGTTAGGTTTGGCCAAGAAAATGACATTTTGATGAGCGTTCACGGCCTCGGCCTTGCCTGTCACACTGTGAATCATCATTGGCCATCTCTGGCAGTTCGTCACGGCCATTGTCACGGCCGTGACTGTAGGCTGGAGGCCTTCACGGCCTCAGCTATAAGTGTCACGGCTGTGACACTGTCGGGCAGCCTATGGCTCGCCCACTGCCGGTTGTCATGGCCACGTGCAAGACGTTCACAGCTGTGACGCTTTTGACAGCATTGTGGCAGTTTCGTATTTCTCTCTGATCGAGAAGTAAACGATGTCCGATTACCCTGAAATTGTAACCATAGATAATAGACATACCAATCTTGATTCTGACAAAAGGGATTCTCAGTCCGAGATCTAGATTGGGAGATATGAATTTTTGAAGCTGATACTACGTTGCCGACGGGCTTCACAAACTTGACGAGCCTTGCTCGTCGTTGTGAACCCTAATTACGCTCCTTCATTTTGAAATTTACGTCCATGTAAATACAGATTCTAAAACTTTTATTCATTGTTTTATTAACATCTCTAAGATCGTTAAATTAATTTACATCTCATATTAGTTAGGCACTATCACAGTGATCATTTTTAAGCCCGACTCTCTTGGTTCGTCTCAACCCGGCAAGGGAGGAATCCAAGAATTCGACAAGCATCTAGCCAATCCCGTGGTACCAAATAGATCCATGTATAGTACGATCTTCGATCTATGAACCGACTATAGATTATCGTCGTACGTATAGACCCTTCATAAATGTACCGATTGAGTGAGAGTCATGGTTACGTCAAACTCACTAGCCACTCTATGATGACTTCATGACCAGCGAAATTACTAAACTGCCCTCACATCCCACGTAAGTCAGTTTATAGCTTCGGCCGAAGACTTTATAATTTCCCGTCCCCGAATATGCATAGGATACATCTCCCGATTACTAACGAGACAGTGAATCCCTCACGATAGTCTAAGCACGGCAGTTACCCTTTGTTATCAAGACCTCATGTCGCCGTTGACCCATGTTCGTCTTCGAACAAGGTGTCGACCCATGTTCTTCTTCGAACAAGGCGGGCCTAGCAAACTAGTGACAGGTCAGACTCCGAAGTCAACTTCGTCAAAGACCGTTGGATCTAATATCCACGCACACTACTATAGTCAATCGATCGATCATTGACTCTACCCAGAGTAACGATAAGGCCCATGTGATCGTCGATTGCGAGTTGTGTCCAAGTACAGGTTAATCCCCTTACTCAACTTAAATCAATGTTACGACATCCCGCTTCCCAAGCGAATGATTGGCACAACCATATAAGAGTCTTCAACAAATAAGTCATGACCGATACTCAGTCACCGTACTGAGGTCTAAGACTTATGGACTAATTTAATATCGGAGGATAATAGATCACCGGTGCCCCTCTCTCATCCCATGAGAATCGATGACTAAACTCACAATATATGGGAATTATTTATTTACCATCTCACCGGGTGCCTAGTAAAAACTGATAGGTAAATAAATAATATGCCTTCTAAGGAATGAGTAATAAAATATAAATTTCAATAATATGTATAAGAACACAATATTCAAATACAGAGCGAATAATACATTGAATATTAAATACATGCCCTATTCTTTACATCCTCGAATGGCATTCCGAGGGTACATCCCCAACACTTACATCCGATGTTAGGCCCAATAATGAAATTTAACATTGTATCTGAGCGAACGATCATAAAAATGGTTCATGAGGTCCGAAAAGCTTGGCGTTCCTCACCCGACTCAAATTATAAAATAAAGCATGTTTGAAAAGTAGTTGGTGTTTCTGTCCGAATTAAGAAAAAATAAAGTGGTTCACATGTGAAGGAGGAGTGTTACGAATTAGAAATCCTAATTGTCTCACATCGGATAATTGAGAAGTTGGTTAGCTTATAAGTTGGTGGGCTACTCCACCTATCACCAATTGGTTTTAAGGATGGAACCCATCAACTTATGCGGACCAACTCTCCTCTTAAATGGGTCGTAGGCCCAGTAATGAAATTTAACATTGTTTGCTAACTCTCTCTATTGCCAATGAATTTTAGAGATGAACCTCACAAGCTTATATGAGATTGGGCTATGATTGAGCTAGGAAAAAATCTCTACGGTTCTGTTTTGTTTAGTATGCTTTGGTGATTCTGATTACATCTGTCTCACAGTCGCTCTTACGTTTCGAACTTGTTTGGCCCGATTTTCCCTATTCAGCTGTTTAGGATAAACTGTCTTAATCGCCCGATTTTACACCCCAATTCAATTGTCTGATTCCTTCCTAAATCACCCGATTTGTTCTAATCGGCTGATTTCGTATGGATTACTCACAGCTGTCCCAGAATCGCCTGAAAATTGACTTTCTACTTACAATTTCAATTTTAATTTCAATTGCCTGTTTCTACATACAATCGCCTGATTTTAATCGCCCGATTTGATTCAACTACTCTCAATTGCCCGATTTCAAACTTCAATCTTAAATCGCCTGATTGCATCTTCAATCCGCCTATACTACTCTCAATTGCCCGATTTCATTCCATCGCCCGATTCTGCCAATACATCATTGAGATTGAATTTGTCCGACTGAATGCTTCACTCAATCATTAAATCGTCCGATTATTATCCGAGACAAGATCTCTTTGAAATTTTCCAAGTCCCGTAAACATAAAGTTGTGCGATTTTCTACTGAAAGTTACCCGATTGAAATTTAATCGCCCAACTTTCAACCAAATTACTTTGCTCACATTATATTGATCACTATGGTGCGCGAAATTGACGATGATTTCCCGTCCAAAGACTGGGCTCAGAGACTCCCAAATAACGTCCAGCTAGATTTTGAAACACACAATGTCCCGACCCTGTCATCCCAAAAATTCTTCAAAACTACCCTCTTAAAAACGGCCTTTTCCATAACCGAACGTGTCCCCGAAGTATACGTGCAACAATTTTGGGCCACATTCCAGAACCCAACTGACAACCCAAAAACAACCCGCCTCTACGCTCAAATTGGAAACATCATTGCTGTTCTGACCCCGGCAATCATACGTTCCTAACTAAACCTTCCAACCTCATTAAACTATGACAAACATCCTACTTCCGACAATCTGATTGCCGACTTCCTCTTCAAGGGATACAAACAAAACGCCCAAAAATCTATTCATCTTCCCAACTTTTGCGCCAAAGACATACCTCGACCTTGGCGGACGCTGTTCCTAATTATCAACAAGTGCCTTTCACCTAAGCACACTGGGTCAGACCGCTGCAACAGACAAATCATGTTGATCTTCCACGGCATCGTATTCAACAAATTACGATGTCGCCTAACTAATTTGGTCTGACCTTGTTGATCAACTGAGAAGACGGAAGTTCGGCTCCACAAAGGTCCTTCCATACATAAGATGGTTTCCCATCCTTGTTCAACACTTTATCGACCTCCACCCCGAGATCGAAAGTCGTCCCCCGGCTGAAGGTTATGATATTCCCAAGATTGGCAAAATTCAATCAACCAAGACCAAATCAAAATTCGATGAAGAGGGCATGCTATTGGGGGAACACCTTCTACAACTCCTGGACAAAACGGATTTCACCTTTCAAGCCTACCTACGAGAGAATAACCTTGAAGACATCCCCATGGTTCAACCAACCCAGTTGAACCTAAGCCGGGGATCAGCAAACCCACCAACCAAGTTTAGGTCTAGGACCACCCGCATCCCCACAAAGAAAACAAAAGAGAAAATAAAAAAGGGATGCCAGAAGCAACAAGCAGGAACGACCTACAAAACAAAAGTACGACCGTCTTCCTCCGCCATCTAGTCCACATATAAGCCGGATCGAGCCCATAGGTACAGGGGATGACCTTGTCGTCCCCCGAGTAGAAGTCGCGACATCTGGTCTAATCGCGCAAAGTACCCAAACAAGCCACTCAATCACCTCCCAATAGATGATTGTTTCACATACACACGAGGAGCCACGACAATCATCACCGCCTCACTCGGACCCAGTTGATGGTACTCCAAGCAGTCCTCAGCCTCATACTGCACTTTCTTTGACCATATCGAGTCTAGTGTCCTCACCACCTATATTTGTTTCATTCAATAGGACACAAACACCTTTTAGTGCACCTCTAGATCTTAGTGATCTGGACCGAACGCTCGTCCATGTCCCAGTACTCTCTGGTAGTCTGGGCCAGAGCGGAAGCCCCACAACAGTCAACCTCCTCACCACAGCTGTTGTATTGGGCCATCGATCTGAGTTCGTCCCAGCATCGATGTCAACGATGAGCCTAAGTGGCCACGGTGTCTCAAGCCCTGTGCAAACAGGCGGCACATCAGGACTCTTCTCTAATGTTGTGACGACGGAACGTCTTCGTGACTCCGCCTCATTGTTTTCCCGCTCGTGACGGAAGATCGGCTCAATACTCGACTCACCGAATTCGCAAAAGGCCTTGAAGACTCAATCA
>JAPQWV010005340.1:0-20111 GCA_027422505.1 Craterostigma plantagineum | reverse complement strand
CGTACGTGAAACTTTGAATTTAATTCGGAAATGTATGTTCGTCCGTGTGCCTATATACATTTTACAACCGTTCTATAGTGAATTGTATATATCATTCCTTTTGTCATGAAATGCTTATACACTACGTACTTTCGAGGATGCCGATAATTTTACCGCACATATATAGAAACACAACTATACGCCGAAACTGATAGAATTGTACGTCGAAAACGATGCATTTGCGGTATTATAAATTAGCCAGCCATAGAAAATTTATAACCATGTCAATCAAGAAAAGATGACGCACAAAGATCCTTCCATTTTCGTCGTAGTAGCGATCCTATTCTTGCGTCATTTCTCATCGTTTTCAGTCGCTTAAATTGATCCAAACACAACAGTAACACTCGGGCAATGCAACACAAACGACTGGGCCCGGCGGGCCAGACGGGCCTTACGGGCTACTCGTGCACAACTTGATCGAACGCTTGGTTGGAGCAAACTCCAAACGATCCAAACTACGTAAGTACTTCGACTGATAATTATCAAGACACGACTATTTATGGAACTGCGACTTGCAACACGAATTGGCGCAAGATGGTTTGCAGCGATTGCTTGAGCCAAGCTGTTGTCGATTGGGGAAGTACGTGCCCTTATGCCTTGGGCGTGGAGGTTAGGTTGGTCGACTGTTTGAGATACGAGGATTACAAGTTTTGAGCTAAAGTATGTGTAATCAAACAATGAGCTTCTAGGTTTTCATCAATAAAACCTAAAAAGTTAATGCTTACTAAGAACCATATGGTCAATGTCTATCATCGTCTATTTCTCTAGACATGGCATCAAACAAATGATCCAAATTAAATTATGAGACCAGCTCCGGCAGATAGTTAAAAACGTCGTTACAAATTCAAATTCACTTTTGGAAGATAACTCACGCATGAACCAGTAAATAAACATAAATCAATATCTATTTAGTTTAAAAGATTGTAACTTTTATGGAAGATATGCATCAATCTACACTCTACAGGGAGATTCAGGCGAATTGATATAATGTGATGGTGAAATGTCAACAAATCATTATTAGATTAAACTTTTGAAAATATTCCAACTTCATCTATAATCTCAAACTCCCCCGAACATTTGCAACCAGAACAGCAGCGCCGTCGAGAATAATCTTTTCACACGTACATAGCAACTAATATGTAGAGTTTCCTTGATGGGGTAAACACAATTCGGTCCGTAGTAATGGTAGTATTTATTAGTTTGTGAAACAAATCTCTACGTTTTCGGAGCGAATAACAAAGGAGATGAGATTTTTTGGTTCCTCCTTTCTGTTTCGGGTAACAAATCGGTGATTCTGTTTCGATCTGAAGACTTTGAATTAGTCGGCGATGCATGATTGTATATATACCTTTTGTCTTGTAATGCTTATGCACTATGCAATTTTTAAGGATGCCTGAAAATTTCTCCGGCATACATAACATACACTACATTAAGATTAATAGGACGAACAATTAATATGGATCCGTTAACAGGCGGCAGGAAATATCACCGTGGAAAACAATGTATTCGGAGGTTTATATAAATAACAATAGGAAAGTTATCATATTATTAGCAAAGTGAAACACACAAGAAAATATGACGACACGCAATCCTCGCATTGTCGTCGTAGCAGCGCTACTATTATTTATTTCCTTCTCACCGTCTGCAGTCGTAAAAAGCGCTCCAAACACAACGGTCACATTCGGCGCATGCAACACGGTGGACTGGCCGGGCGGGCCAGACGGGCCTTACGGGATAAGCGTGCACGTCTTAATCGAACAGTTGGTGTCGAACGCACCGAGTGATCCAAACTACATAAGCACGTTGACTGGTACATACGAAGATGCGACTATTTATGGAACTGCGACTTGTAACGAAGAACTGTCGAAGAGCGATTGCAGCGATTGCTTGGCCAAAGCTGTGGATGATTGGGCGAGTACGTGCCCTTACGCCTTGGGCGTGGAGGTTAGGTTGGCGGACTGTTTGCTGAGATACGAGGATTACAAGTTTTGAATGAATTGAGTTTGATTTTGGAATGCTCGGAGAAGATCTAATAAACTGTGTCTGTGTGTTAGAAGTAACGCGTACGTTGGTGTATCGACTCAGTTATTTCTGTGGATGATAACATGGCGTTTGCCGACAAAGTCCCAAAAAGCAAAATCTTGAGAAAATGTGTTATAAGCGTCTGTTTTTGTACAAACCTACGCCAAGAAATAACAATTCTATACTGGAACTATGTTATCTGTTTTTTTCCAATCCACGTCCGAGGCACTTAATTTATATATATCTCACGGCACAAATACACAAATTGCTCAAGAATGAAAGAAATACTTAAATGAAGTTCAACTAGACGATCCCTATAGACATCTTCACGGCATTAAACAAACTTCTATTGAAGTACACGGCCCACATTCTCCTACTTTATAATAGTTTCGTTGCCGTCTTCAAGTATCTATAATATTGAAATAGTACATTTAAACCATACAAACGTAATAAGAATTAATAGGAATTCACGGATTATTTTCGTATGTTTACCAAGTTGCAGCTCATCAAAATTACTAATACAAAATCAACGGGGGTTGGTCAAAGTGGTAAGCGGTTTGGTATCGCTTAAGCAATGTCTCTGTTAAATATGATAGTGGGACAAGAACGTTTATATCAATATATATTATTAATATAGACACTCAATTATTGTTTTCTATACAAGTCCCACCACTCACAACCACTCTTTATTTATTATAATAACATAGACTCTCTTTTAGACAAGACACAACAACTTGGAAGCACTCTAGACAATATGCACGGCACCCTACATAGACAAGCCATACCCACACATATATATATTACTCTAAGTCGGTTCGTTACTTTCTAGATAATCAGACGTGGATGACTCATATAGATTATTACTTTAATTAATGCCACTTGTATAATGATTCATTAGTCGGTTTATTGAAGTCGGTTCTAAATGGCGGTGATGACTTCTTCAATTCTCCCCTTCAACACCGTCATTCTTTTTTGTTGTATTTTCTGTTTGGACCATTCCCAAGCGTACTCGAAATTCCTCGAATTTTGAAACGGTAAGTCCTTTGGTGAACACGTCGGCTACTTGATCTTCTTGTACCGATGTGCTTTAGCTCAATCTCCCCTTTGAGCACCTTTTCGCGTACGAAGTGGTAGTGCACTTCAACATGTTTTGTTCTCGCATGACATACCGGATTCTCTGCTATGCGTATAGCAGATTGATTATCGCAAAATGTCTGCATCGCGTTGCTGATTGGCTGATTTAAGTCATTCATTAACTGTATAAGCCAGGTGCTCTCTTGCGCTGCCATTGCTGCTGCTCGATATTCGGCTTCCCCGGTTGATAAAGATACTGTAGGCTGTCTCTTGCTACACCATGATATTGCAGCTGATCCAAACTTAAATACATACCCAGTAGTAGATCTTCTTGTATCACGACATCCAGCGTAGTCCGCATCGCAATAGCCAGTGATCTTAACATCTTTTTTCTTTTCGTAAAGTATTCCATAATTAATTGTTCCTTTTACGTACCTCAGTATACGTCTGGCGAGCTCAAGATGTGGCTTCTTTGGCTTCTCCATAAATCGACTCGCGATCCCCACTGCGTATGAAATATCTGGGCGAGTCAGCGTCAAGTAAATTAGACTCCCAACAAGCTGCCTGTACATAGTTGCATTCTCCAGGTCTTTGCCATCTTCCGCACATATCTTGGCGTTTGCTTCAATTGGGGTTGATATTGGCTTGCAGTCAATCATGCCGAATTTTCTGAGCAGATCTTTTGCATATTTTAACTGGTAAAGTAGTAATCCATCACCTCTTTTCTTTAACTCGAGCCCCAGAAAATGTTTAAGTTCTCCAAGTTCTTTCATTTGGAATCTTACCGATAAATTCCTCCTTGTTTGATTAATCTGTTCTTCGTCGTCTCCAGTTATAATAATATCATCGACATATACTAGCACTATTGCTAGTTTTCCTCCTGTTGCCTTGACGAAGAGACTCGAGTCCGCTGGTGCCACTGAATACCCGCATTGAACTAAGAATTCGGCGATCTTACCGTACCATGCTCGTGGTGCCTGTTTTAACCCGTATAAGGCTTTCTTTAATTTGCGCACGTAGCTTGGATTTTCTTTATCTTCGAATCCTGCAGGTTGGGTCATGTATATTTCTTTGTCGAGCTCTCCATGTAGAAACGCGTTCTTTACATCCATCTGCCATAACCTCCAACACTTGCTCGCTGCTAGCGCGATTAACACCCGAACAGTTGTAATTTTCGCCACCGGACTAAATGTCTCGTCGTAGTCTATCCCATACTGTTGCGAAAATCCTCGTGCTACTAGTCGAGCTTTATATCTTTCAACTGATCCATCAGGTCGCCTTTTAATTTTATAAACCCACTTACAAGATATAGGTTTAACCCCATCTGGTTTAGGTACTAAATCCCATGTTTCATTTTGTTTTAGGGCCATAATTTCCTCGCTCATTGCTTTTCTCCATTCAGTGTATTTTACTGCTTCTTCAAATATTTCAGGCTCTTTTATAATTTCGTCTTCTTCTAAAGCTATATTGGCGTACCTGGGATTTGGCCTTCTTTGCCTGGAGGATCGTCGTAGTTGTGTGGGCTTGGTGATACTTCATCATCTTCCTCCCTGTTGGCTCGGTCTCCTCAATCTGACTTGGCCTTGAAACTTCTGGAGTTGTTTGGTGCACACCCGTTCGCCAGGGACTTTGAGGTGTTCTCGGAGATTGTACGTCCTCTTCTGGCTCCTGCAATGTTGGATTTTCTTCCGGGAGTTTCACTATTTTCTCGAATTGTTCCTCAGTTCTTTTGAATCGGGTAGCTCCGATTTTTGTGGTGTCCACCAGGAGGATGCTTCGTCGAATACTACATGGCGAGATGTATAACACCGTCCGGTAGTTGGATCGCAACATCTCCACCTTTCCTTTGGCTGTCGTACCCACAAATATACACTTGATTGCCTTTCGGTCAAATTTAGTTCGTAAATGACTTGGTACGAAAAACAAAACAGACGCATCCGAAAACTCTGAAGTGGCCAACGGTTGGTTTGATTTTCCACAGCTTCTCAAATGGTGATATGAATCCCAACTTTGCTTGTGGTAGCCTGTTTATTACGTGCGCTGCTGTCTTCATACATTCAGCCCAAAATCTTGGTGGTACATTCTTCGCATGTATCATGCTTCGACAAGTTTCAGCCAAATGTCGATTTTTCCTCTCTGCCACACCATTCTGCTGAGGTGTGTTTGGACACGTCAGCTGATGACGTATTTTATGCTCCTTCAGATATATGGAGAATTCCCTTGACGTGTATTCTCCCCCGTTATCCGTGCGAAGGCATCGGATTCTATCTCCAACTTCTCTTTCAACAGTTTCTTTAAATTCTTTAAATTTCAAGATAACTTCTGATTTTTCTTTTATAAAGAAAAACCCAAACGTACCTTGAGAAGTCGTCAATGAATGTCACCATATAACGCATACCACTGACGGAAGATTGTTTGACTGGCCCGAACACATCAGAGTGGATTGTCTCCAAAGGTTTCTTTGCTTTGTAGCCGAATCTTCAAACGGTAACTGATGTACTTTTCCGTATTGACAACCAGCACAGACTGTGTTATCTTTATGTCTAGTTGAGGAAGACCTTTCAACATTGATTTCTTCACCATCACTTTAAGCTTGTGATAACTCACATGTCCCAGCCTTGCGTGCCACAACTCAGCTGTTTCATTCTTTCGAGTCTTATCTACGTAAGCTGACTCAGCCGACATTACATAGATAGACTCGAGTTTTCTACCCTCCATGATTGGTGTACCATTGATTTTAAGATTTCGATACACCGTAACGTTATCGGGTCCAAAAATAACATAATTTCCCGATGTCGTTAGTTGTGACACAGATATAAGATTTTTCTTCATACCTGGGACATGGTAAACGTCGTGTAGTTGCACTTGACCAGGACTGAATCTTGGGGTGATGCTCGTTTTGCCAATATGAGCTATTGGCAACCTTGAATTATTTGCAGTAACCACCATTCGTCCTCCCTTATACTCAGTCGTGTTTTGCAGCTTCTCCTTGTCTCCCGTCATATGATTGGAGCAACCCGAGTCTACGATCCAATCATTTTCATAATTTATTTTTCCAGGGATGATGACGGCCATGCCGATGATTCCTCCTTTACATCTTCGACTATCGCAGTAGATGCCTCTACGTCCCACTCATCCTCGCTATTTTTAGTCTCGTGACTTTTGAAAATTACTGTATTACCCTCAGCGGTCTATTTTCCTATGCCAACAATCTCTGGCAAAGTGTGATTTGGTTTACCGCAAACGTAGCATGGACCTTTTTTAATTCCTTTGAGCTTCTGATTTTTTTGTTATAACGACCTTGTTGGAACCCCTTGTTTCAGAGCTTATTTCTTCCCTTTTAACAAACTCTTTCTTATCTCGCCTATTTGACTGGTGAGGTCTCCCCTTAGTTTTATAACTTAATAGAACTTCATCATCTTTCTTTAATGAGACCTCCGTCATTTGTCTGGTCAGCGCTTCTTGGTCAGCTAAAATATTTTCAAGATTAACCAAGGAAGGCTGCTCTTTCCAACCTTGTATGGCAGCTATAATTCCTCTAAATTCCGGTCTTAGGCCGTGAATAATAATTCTTCTTATTTTAGCGTCTGAAACTTTATCAGTCGGGTCCAACTCAGATATTCACGACAAGGGAACGTACCTTATTAAAATATTCGCGTATCGACATCTCCCCTTGTCTGATTGACAGAAGCTCGTTCTCGAGAGTTGCAGCTTGAATTCATTTTCTTTAAAAATAGTGCCGCCAGTGTGTCCCATGCTTCTTTTGGAGTGCTTGCATCTCGTATGTGTTCCAGCAACTCTTTGCTGATAGTCGTCTTGAGTGCGTACATGGCCTTTCCCGCCTTAATTTTCCATTTTCGTAAGGCTCCGGCTTCTTGTGGTTGTGCGACCTCGTCTCCGCCGACTACCTCCCATATATCTTGCCCTTGAGATATGACTCCATGCATGTTTGCCACGTCGCGTAATTTTGATTGTTGAGTTTCTCCATTCCGCCTACCGACTGTAGGTCTGCCATCGTGACTTGGATTACCTCCACGTAACCAAGCAAGCCCACGCGCTTCACAACTTATTTATTTATTTTTATTGTGCACGATGCCCCTGACTCAATCTTAATTTTTTCAGCGACAACAGGTGAGCTCGCAATATTCCCGCTGTCACCCAAACTTTCCAACGTGGCTCCGGCGTGACTCCGACGTGGCTCTGACGTGGCTCTGATACCACTTGTTAAATATGATAGTGGGACAAGAACGTTTATATCAATATATATTATTAATATAGACACTCAATTATTGTTTTCTATACAAGTCCCACCACTCACAACCACTCTTTATTTATTATAATAACATAGACTCTCTTTTAGACAAGACACAACAACTTGGAAGCACTCTAGACAATATGCACGACACCCTACATAGACAAGCCATACCCACCATATATATAATTACTCTAAGTCGGTTCGTTACTTCTAGATAATCAGACGTGGATGACTCATATAGATTATTACTTTAATTAATGCCACTTGTATATGATTCATTAGTCGGTTTATTGAAGTCGGTTCTAAATGGCGGTGATGACTTCTTCAGTCTCGGGTTCGAATCCTTGTGTATGCAGCACCCCCTTTGGGAGCCTCACCTGCCGTTACCAGGTACGCGAAGCGAGGCGAACCGGATTAGTCGGGGCAACCCAGAAACGGTCGGGTATCCGGAAAAAAAAAAATTACTAATACAAAAGTACAAATTACTTTGAAAAATCATATATCAATCCGAACCTTGCATACTTTCAAACTAGCAGAACGGAAATTTGTTTCTACTGTAGCCAACTTTATTACTCTGAAATTCAGAAGTATTAACAAGGTTATTTGTAAAATTTAGTAATAAATTATTCAAAAAAATTTGCGTGTTTATATGGCGTCAGATCCCTATACTCCTACCTAATGCTCTTTGGTGCCATCGGGTCGTATATATCTAGGATTTCTTTTACCTTTTAAATTTCTGTGTCATTTTACCTATCATATTTTTTAAGAAATGCCTCTTGATTCCTAGCTTCCAAAACAAAAGATTCTCAGACGACCGAACATCGAAACAAAAAACAACTAAGAATCAAATCCTATGGTTTTTTCCGGCAGTAAATCGACGATTCAGATGAATTAGATTGAAGAATCTCTCCGTCGGCAGATCAACATTTATTGAGGAGTCTGCACGGAATCAAATATCTCAAAAAAAAAAAAAAAAAAAAACAAACGTATTGACCGAGGCGCTTATAAATAGACAATCGGAGAAAAACTTACAATCATCGATGACGAGCTAAAGCCGCAAGAAAAGATAATAATGTCTCGTAATCCTTACACGGTTTCTATAGTAGCCTTCGTGTCTGGATTTTTTCTACTGTCCGCCATCAGATGTGACCCAAACACGGCCTATTTGTCTGGAGCATGCAGCACGTCCAAATGGACGGGAGGGCCGACCGACCCTTACGAAGAGAACTTAAAACAAGTTCTCAATCAGTTGGTGGCCAATGCTCCTAATGATCCAAGCCGAACGAGTTTATTGTCCAATACGAATCGAGGAACAACTGTTTATGGATCCGCGTCTTGTAGTAACACGAATATTTCGCCAGACGACTGCGGAGATTGCTTGAAGGAAGCCGTGGTGTTGTTAGCTGATGAATGTCCCAACAGCATTGGCGCAGAGGTGGCATTGGTGGACTGTAAGTTGAGATTCGAGGATTATCAGTTCTAAACTATTTGCGCGAATTAATGAGGGTTTTGTTGTATGCTTCTTCTTTGTATCGACGGATAAACAATAAGACTTCTTTCCGCGTGTTTAATATTGATGCGAGGAAAACCCTTCTTTCTTTCTTCACTTGCAAGCTGCATGAATGGACATTAGGTTCCGGCCGGCGAAACCCCTCTGAACGCTCGATTTAATTCTTTTTTGTTTCCGTCTAGGGTAAATTTTGAGTATTTTAATTAGTAGTGTGATCAATTTAGCAGCTTTATATGAAAATGGACTCTCATTCCCCTATTATAGAGAAACCTCCTTGAAGAGTCGAATAATAATACGACGGGCGAAGTATGTTGTTCTATTATCGGGACTATATGGAAAGATAATCAAATTATCTAACATATAGTAATGCCTATGAGAAAACTTAACCCAATAAATTAAAATCCCAGTAACAAAAGGTGAATTACCGGCTTTCCAAAATGGATCTCAATTCGAGTCGCTAAAAACACAACCCACCCAATAATCGAAGTTAATAAATTTGCCAGATTAGATGTAATGGCTCGAATGATTTATTATTCAAATTAATGTAGTTGAATGCATGTAAGTTGGCAAACATAGAAGGCAGATGTGTAAATTCTTTTCGTCTACCCATGGCAATATGTTTTGATCAAACTCAAATAAGTCATAAAATAGACTTCAAATAAAACAAGTAATCTACAAATATACGTTGAAGGTAACATTAGAACCGTTTGAGAAAACGAAAATTATGAAAAATTTTAATGTATATCCTAGATTAAATAAACTGAATTTTGTACATTTAGCGTTAATATTTAGTGTGGTTTCTTCCCATGAATATTTGCGTATGTTGGACTATTTAGCTTTTTACTTATTTGTGTGAACTAAATTAGTGAGAATTCATGACATGGTGCTTAAGGAAATATACCCATGTCACTGTAAATTATAGTCCGTCACAGATTATATAAATAAATTTTCTAATATTTTCTATGTATATGTTGGATCTCATGCATCGTATTATTGTCGTAGTAATTAACTAACATTGTTCCCGGTTGAAGAATCATATTGACTTTAACAAGGCATTTTGGCTTAACATGTAAATAATAACTAAGTTAATGCACATTGTGCAATAACAATCCAAAGACTGATATCAAACGGTTGAGTTTGGGATCTATATATAAAATTAGACCGAGAGAGGGCAGAGAGTAAAATCTTTGATTATATACAAATTGTTTATACACATCCTCTAGGTCTAGAAATTAGCGACAAAGATGTAGAAAGAATTAAAATATCCTTAGAAAACCGTTGTCCCTCAATTGGTCCGGCGTCGGACAAATCGGCAACAAAGTAAAATAAACGGAATATACACACAATTTGGTCCGGCGTCGGACAAATTCGATTGTCTTATTTGACATTTAGGAATTCGACCGTCTAATTATTGGAATCTACGCCTCGAAAGACAATATTCTCACTGCTTATAAATAGTAAAAAAAAAAGCTCAACCCCTCAATGTTTATTCCCAAGCTAATAAAATAGACTAGGAAGAAAAACAAAAAAGATAGTGGAAATGCCTCGAAAAAACCCTTGTCCCTCACTAACCTCACTACTTGGGTTATATCTGATGATGGTTGCAAGTATGCCCAGCACCATAGAATGCGATGCGGACATATCCGTTGTATTCTACCTTTGTAATAAAAACATATGGGGGCCAGGCGATAACCAATACGAAACAAGCGTTACAACACTTCTCGACGACCTTGTGCTCGCGACTAAAAGCGATGATCCAACCTACTTGCAAGTGCCTAATCCAACCGTTTATGGGTTCGCAGATTGCGCCGAGCGGCTGGAAAGTGAAGACTGCCTTAGATGCTTAAACCAAGCCATTGAAAACTTCACTAAGTTATGCCCTATGGCCATGGGTGCACAGATGGTGATGGAAGACTGTCGCATGAGATATGAGAACTATGAGTTTAAGGAAGTTGTTTGATTGTGTACCTATTTTATGAGCATAAGATCACGGAAGTTGGTTATGTTTCATGCAGATATCTAGTTGCGTGGCTACAATATGATGTTTAGTATTTTGATATGCGTATGATCCATAAATATTTTAGATCAAAATAATGTGGTTTGGATATCCTACTATAGAAAATCTATGTTTATAGTATCGAGGACATGTAAGACGTTTCGGTGTTTAAAGTGCAAAAATATTCGATCGAATTCGGGCCCGTCAATGGAAATCCAAGACTCTTCATCACTTTTTGGTTTATAGGTTCATTTTTTGGACTATTAGTTTCGGAAGAATGATACAAATGCAAATTTGTCTTATATTCGAAAGAGAATATAGGGAGACTTTCACGTTATCAAAAACAGCATATCGCTGCAGACGTAACATTGAACGACGTACTCGACATGGCGATTTGCGAGTGAGGATTTTCACGCAACTCTTAGGACCGAAGTACTGTTAGTTGAAGCATTGAGATTGGTTTACTCAACTTTAACCGTTGAATTGTTTGCTGGACCAGAACCGAAGTGCTGAAACTGAAGTGTTGGTTCGCAAAGTGCTTAAACCATAGTGTTAAACAAAAATGTGTAAGTCAAACCTCCAAAAATATTGCAAATTGTTCACGAAATGACAATTGTTATTCTTCAGAACATATTCACCTCAAGAATTGGAAAAGTCATTCTTCGACTCCACAACATACATAGAAATAATGTACTTAGTTCTCCAAGAACGAACGAAAGTCATGATTATAAAGTAAGTAGTTCGATGCAACTCTTTCTTGTACTACAAAAGCAAAGTTTTGAAGTCACTGTATCTTGTGAAAAATTATCGCATTCTGAAAATTAAAGCACAATTTCGGAGCAATATTGTCCTAAGAACAACACATAGAGCATATGTGCCTCGACGTACGAAGTTTACTCGCCTGAGTAATTTCCATCCACCGCCGCAACACACCGTCAGGTACAACACGCTCAACACTAGCCTCGACAAAAATCATTTTTGCATGTCGGTACGATCAATATATGATATATTGATTTATATAATTTTTTATCCCAACATTCAAATCATTTCCCCATTAGAACCTCAACCTGAAAATTTCCAAATAATAACAAACTATCGAATCGGCATAGGTAGATTCGAAAATCCGCAAAAACTTATGCAGCAAGAAAGTACAAAACAATTAAAATATCCATAAATATTTGCTGCACAATTCCAAAACGTAGCCTTTGAATTCTTTTACTTATATACGATTCGTTTCGGCATCGTACAAACTTGTTGATCGTCTCATTCTACATTTTACGAATCCAACCGTCTTTTCATATGACAATCTAAGCCTAGAAATTCAATATTCTCAATTCTTATAAATAGCAAAAGATTTTCAACCCTCAATGTTTATTAGCCACCGAAATCAATCAGCGTGGAGATGCCATTACAAAACCCTTTCACCAGTCCCTCAATAATTTCACTACTGTTTCCATATCTTCTTATGATTGTGAATATTTCCAACGTCATAGAATGTGATCCCAACATATCCGTTGTATATTACTTCTGTAACCCTAGCACGTGGGGATCAAATGACCCATACCAAAGCAACGTTATACATCTCCTCGACCAG
The DNA here is from genome assembly GCA_027422505.1 of Craterostigma plantagineum. Lineage (NCBI taxonomy): Eukaryota > Viridiplantae > Streptophyta > Magnoliopsida > Lamiales > Linderniaceae > Craterostigma > Craterostigma plantagineum. The sequence goes on along the minus strand of JAPQWV010005340.1, from coordinate 7,621 downwards.
CTTGTGCTCACGGCTCACGACAACGACCCAGAATGCTTGACCGTGGCTGACCCAACGGTTTATGGGTTCGCAGACTGCGCCGAGCAGATTGAAAATGACGGCTGCCCTAAATGCTTGAACCATGCGGTTAACAACTTGAGTAAGTTCTGCCCTTTCGCCGTAGGGGCGCAGATGGTGATGGAAGATTGTCGCATGAGATATGAGAATTATGGATTTAAATGCTAGGAGATGTTTTTATATGGGTCGCAAACCGTTAGAACCCATAAAAATGTGCGCCTTTTCGAAAATGATCCAGCGCTGACCACGAAAATGTCATATTACGCTTATTTGTATAAATCTTGAAGTATAAAAGAGGCTCAAATAAGTAAATAAGCATGGTCTTGTAATGCAGTATGTGTATGTTTTTTTACCTTCCTGGATATCTTTTTTTTTTCTCGTCACGAGATATATCTCACCTCGTTCATATATTAATGGCTAAAGCTGATTGAAGCATATTAGTAATTTAGTCACTTTTATGTTTTCTTTTTGTTTCTGGTTTCTGTTAGTTTCTATTAGTCAGCATGATTCATTTACTACAGAATATAGATCGTTGGAGTCTACGCAAACGAGGATGACGTCATTACATGACTGAAAAAACAACGCCGCCGTCCAAGGCATTTCCGTTCGATATTATCGAACCTTCAATCGAATGCTTCAATAAGCAGATTCAACTGTGTTAAAATATCGTTAATTAAAAACCTAATTCAGATTAGTTGCAGTTAAAATATCTTGAAGTTGCAGCCTTTATATTGAACTGTTAAATAGTTGGTCTACATCCTAAAATCAATATTTGAAGGGCTGCATTTGATATGACGACGTTAATTCCATTCATGTATGCAGGCCCCTAGCTAAACAAGTCATGGCCTGAAGCGAAACTCGAATTCAGGCTCCAACTATTATTAATAATTTTTCCAAATGAGATACGAAATATAGCATAAATTTATATCATGTGTAACTTAAATAAAGAAATACTCCATCTATTTTGAAATACAAGTCGTTTTAGATTTTTTCGTTTTTTAATACAAATCGTTTTATTTTTTTTCAAGAAAAATAGCTGAAAACTTTTACAACTTTACCCTCATCTTAATTAAAATAATTAGATTAATAGGATAAAATAGTTAACTAAGTGTATAATAGAGATTTTGTTTTATTACATAATATGTATGCAATTACCCTAACTTGTACTTCAAAATAGAGAGAGTGTGTTTATAGTTGAATGTTCAATAAATATTTTAAAAAGCAAACGCTATTTTTTGAGAAATTTTGGTTGGATTGGGAAAATAGGAAGATAATGACGTCTAGTTTTTTAAAAAAGATAGAAGTAATATTTATTGTTTGAGCAAAATTTTAATAAAAAGTAATGTTTGTGCTTGCTTTTGTTAACTTTAAGGCGCATGTATAACTGTCTATTGCACAAATTTCTATTTTATTTTTAAATGAAATTATAAACAAACTTACTATAATGTATACGCGTATAAAAATTTGGGCTCCCTTTCCAAAAAGCTGGACTGCGTAGAAGCTACGGGCCTGCATGTATGATCGACTCTTTCATTTTTCCATCTCGTCCAGAAAGGCCCTCGTGATGTTCTAAAAATGTTTTGGACTTGTCATTTTCTGAGTGTACGAATTATACATGAGCAGGCAAGGGAAAGAGCCAAGCAGCAAAAAATAAACTACATAAAGATAACCTAGACAACGATTGCAAAACTCACGACAACTACTCTCCACATAAGACAAATACGATAATCACAATTATTACAGCAAGTTCGGTTATAGAAAAAACGAAGGCATGAGGATGAGAACATTAAGACGATATGGTACTAAGGAAGCACGACAAATGGTTAATCACTATTCTGTCGCGTATAATTGGTAGCTATCAATTTTCATAAGCAAAATAAAGAAATTAAATCGGATTTCAATGATCAATTAACGCCACTTTTCGTTGTTAATTAAAGGAACGAACGTATACAAGACGAAAGATATCTCTACAAAAAGTACTAAAAAAGTGAAAAAAATGAAAGGGCTCAGGCAACAAATGGACCGCGAATCTTGGAAAAGACATATGTTGCCATACCAGTTCATGACATAATCTTTCTTCATTTGAGCAAAGCTGCACTAAAACGATGGAAGTTTATTACGTTAATAAGATCTTATGGACATTGAGGCTTCATTCTAAAACTAATTGATGAGGAGGTGAATTTATCTATTTAATATGTTTGCTGAGCAGAGTGAGTTCAATTATCTAATGTGGAATAGAAATCTCAACATCCCCCCTCACGCTTGGCTGCAGGTCTAGCACGTAAACATATAGAAATTGTGGATTTCATCCTAAAACCAATTAGTGAATATAAATCTTAAGATCTGTTCAATGGTTAATTGTAGCCAATAATCTGGATTCATGTACGTAGTAGTAGTACAACACATAAAAAGAAAACCCCAACTCATTCAATACAACACATGCAGATAACATCGTCGACTCTTATTCTGGCCGTATTTTCCTACATAGGAAACCAAACATCGGCGCTTATTCTGGCGACACGTTGAAGCAGACAGCAAACTCAACACAGCACTAACATCGACACACATACGTCTTATTAATTCATCGCTTGCAATAACTTCACTTCACCCAGTCGGACCATACCTCATGCCACAGTCTATCATTGCGACATACGCAGCCTTAGAGCGCTCGCAATCTTCCTTAAGGAAGTCTCTAGCCTTCTCCAGGCAAGCCATACAGTCGACGTCTCGTTCAAAGAGCTGCGGCTGGCAGTACGCAAAACCGATGGCGTATGTGCCCGTGAGAGTTTTCTGCCTGTTGGGCTCGTCGATAGTCATGTAGGTCAGCTCGTCGAGACCGAAGTCAACTTCTTGTCCATAACCACTACCTTCCTCGTACTTTTCTTCCGAGCAGTTATAATCGTCGATGGTCGTGTCTGGATCACATTTTACGGGAAATACGTTCGAGAATAGTAAAGTGATCAAACCCAGAAGAACTGCGGTGCTGTGGAGCTGTGCCATCTTCATTTTTTTTGCTCTTTGATCTAATTTGTGCTCTGTGTAGTGTAGCTAATGGTGGTTAGAGGCTTGGGCTGTGAGTGAATATATATAGTACCATGCGTCTCTTGCTCTTATCGTCTTTGTTAGTTTGTTTGCTTACGTTCTTTTGTGTGTGTGATAACTAGGGAGCCCTTGCTATCATCTATGCCTAGGGTTTTTTATTTTATTCTTTTGTCCATGGTAATATATCATTGAATTCAACGGTGATAGTACCGACAAAAGCCTTTTATTTACGGATGACATTTAATTTTCTTCATAAAACTTTCAGTATGAAGAAATTTGTTTTTTCTGACTCTAATTTCTCCCTCTAAGCACTAGTTCAATCATAAATAGTCTCCCTTTTAATTTTTACGGCCATTATTGTTATACTTCGGAAATGATTGTGCTATCAAGAATGTTACTTAAATTTTATGGCCATTTTATGGCCGTTATCATGATTGTGCCCTGCCCAAATTCGATATTATATCTCTACTTTCTCTATTTTGGCATAATTCGATTTACATTCTATTCACTCTATTTTAATATTTCTGTCTTTTCAGAATCTCCCTTATCAACTAACGCTCCTGTACTTAAAAATCTCGTTTTGGTCTTCCAGGATTACGGATTATATTTTATCAAACTTTAGGGGTACCAAGCCAAATTTTCCCCAAAAAAGGGTGAACGAAAACAAAATCCGCAAATCTTTCCAGTTTCTATTAGCATCTTGGCTTTAAAACGATCGATATATCCTACAAGCTGAAGTTGAAATATTATCAATCAAACTCTATTACACCATAAGTACAATATAAAGTGCTTCCGAGGGCAAACTCAAGAACACATGTATATGATAGACACCACAATCAACAAGGTGGCAGTAACATTTATTTTTATTTCTATAACATGCAATCTCCATATACTTCTTCATTTATTCCGAACAGTTCCATATATTACAAAGAGGGTATTAACCGATACGAAGAGCTTCAGCATTTGGGAACCCTAACGCGGCAGAATTTCACCGTCTTCACAGCTCCTGGAGACTTCACATACTTCTGAAGGGTAGGGTTTTTCAAGTACTGGCAAATGCAAGGGCTCTGCGCCTTTAACCTAGCGCAGCAAACTGTGCTTGGCTTCTGCGTAGACGTTATGGCGGGAACGCAAGGGCTCAGCTGCACTGGGTTGCAGCTCGTGGCTGCTTTGGTTTCTTCGATTTTCCCGAGGATCAATATGGAGAGCATGAAGATTGCTAGCAGTGTTGCTTTGCTTGCCATTTTAGTTGTGTGTGTGTGTGTGGCTTTTTTTCTTTTGGAATAGGAGGGATGTGTGTGTTTGTGTAGTATATGAAGGCTTTTGGTGCTCAATTTATAGGGGGAGATGATGGTGGTGTGTTGTCTGCAAGTATGTTGGGATCAAGAAAGTGTTAAAAAAAATTGAGAAACTTACAAGGTTGTGACAAGTGTGTGGGTGGAAGCGATTATTTTCTATGGTGGGTTGGTGGGCTTTAGTCTCCAACTTAATCAAATGTATAGCATGAATTGTAGGGATCTTTCGATTAACATAATTTAGGATTATTTTTTTTGGATTTCCCACGATGTTTCCATCGTATGTTCCTTGATTACTCATCATTATCGATTGGATATCATAGATCCATCTATATATAGATATCATAATCTCCAATATGAGATTCAGTCTGAAATGAATCAGAACCTTATCATATCGCTGTGAAACAGCTTCGGCTTCCAGCAAAACTAATCGTCGGACGTTTAATGACCCAATCTCTTAGGATATAGATATAGGCTTCAACCTAATGAGATCTAATCCTACTCCAGTTAATATTCTTTCTCAAAAAAAAAAAGATACGTTAATTGTCTGGCCAAATATAATTTTAGGTCACTAAGTTCATATGTTTTCTTTTTTGGGTCACTATATTTGATAATTGCAAAAATAGATCACTAACTATGTATGTTAAAACAAATTTGGGTCATCCTCTCATTTTTGGGTCACTAAGTATACGTTTTTTCAATTTTGGGTCACTAAGTATATGTGTTTTAAGTTTTTGGTCGCTATATTAAATCCATTTTCGCATTCATAAAACATAGTGACCCAAAATCGAAAACATGTATACTTAGTGACCCAAAAATCAAAGGGTGACCCAAATTGTTTTGACTATATTGTTAGTGACCTACTTTTACAATTATCAAACATAGTGACCCAAAAACGAAAACATGTATACTCAGTGACCTAAAATAATAATTTGGCCTTAATTGTCCTAAGATTATTTCACAAATTGAATTTTCATAGAAATTATAATCCTATTTCTATGCTTGATTAAATTAAATTTAATCTGTTGATGTTTACATATATTGATGTTTATTTTTAAACGATTACTGATTTTTATTACAAGGCGCTGCACTTAAGCACGCGAAGATGGGGTTGGCATGAAATGCGAACAAGATTTTCGAGTTCATACACCATTGTGTTGTTGATCTGCGTGTCAATTTGATATAAGTGAGCATATACATAAGACGTATTGTTGCGTCTATTCTTAAACTAAATGTTCTTTTTTTTTACTGGAGTATATGTGTCCGTTACAAGAAAAGAGAGTTGGTGTAAGTGCACAAAAGTTAGCAATATCGGCGGGGCATGATTTTCCTAGTCCACCAACATATAGTAGGTCTGAAGAAACTTCAAGCGCTTGCTGAAATTTAGATTTTGTTAATATTTCATTTATATACATCAAAATATTCATATAGAGGCTTTATGGATTATAATGCTCTCGTCCCCGAGTTCACCTTAGCGTGACGTTGCGTTATTACATAAAGATAGCTGGAAGTCAAAATAAAGACATGTTTCGATACGACTTTCTATAAGCACTATAACATAGCAGAAAAAAAAAATAAAAAGTAAAAAATAGAAAGACGAACCTTGGGATTCATATGGAGTATACCGCGCACCGATGAAGAGGCTGCCTGAAATTATATTAAAGAAAAACAGCAATTACATGATATATGAAAAACTAGGGAACAGCACGAAAATATATATACATATGTTTGCACATATATCAACCTGGGATATGTCTGGAACTTGAAGAATTATTATTGTAGGCTCTGACATAATAATTTCTGGCACAAGCATAGTGCTCGATTCTCCATGGCTCGAAACTAATGGTAAAACAAATGGAGATGAAGGTTTTTGATCTATGCTGGGAAAGGCCCTTAAAAGACTGCTGCTACTGCTTATAGGTCCAAACATAGGATCGTAGCAAGTCGAAAACGATGTAATAAAACCACCCTTGAAAGAAAATTCCCGAGGATCTTCGTATCCACGAGCAAAATTGGCCGTATTAGTATTAGCGCTTACATTCCAAGCTGCCTCCTTGCTGTGGTTAATGATCATTAGGGGTATATTCTACGTTTATTACATCAATATTTATGTCTACTAAATATATTGTTAGAGAAATATTGAGGTGGTAATAAAATAAAGAAACCTGATGATTATTCAAGTCTGAGTAAGGTGAGGGAAGCAGCAGTGGATTATAAGGAAGGAGACAAGTTCGAGTTAGTGTATGAAGAGGGTTGCTGATAGGGACTCCCACCACTGATAGTGAATGAGAACTGTTTTTCCTTCTACTAAAACTTAACGATTTCTATGCTTTTTAAATTAAATTTTAATCTGTTTTTCTATAGTAGTAATTGGAGTTTCATTGTCCATCAAGTCGAGAAATCCCATTGTCATTTTGACGACTACTAATTTTTATTACAAGGCGCTGCAGCACGCGAAGATGGGGTTGGCATGAAATGTGAACAAGATTTGATATAAGCGAGTATATAATATAAGACGTATGTTGCTAGACTCCCAATACTGTTGCCTCTATTGTTAAACTAAATGATCTCTTCTTATTTAATTTTTTAGTGGAGTAGTACATGTGTGTGTACGAGGAGGTAGCCAAACAAGCTAAAAGAGTTTGCAAGTGCACAAAAGTTAAAGCAAACGATGATAATTATTACATGCGCATTACTAAATATTGGCGGGCATGATTTTCTAGTCCACCAACCCACAGGTCTGAAGAAACTTACAAGCGCTTGCTGAAATTTAGTTTGGTTAATATTTCATTTTCATAATTCATATAGAGGCTTTATGGATTTATGATGCTCTCATCCCCGAGTTTTCCTTAGCGTGAAGTTGTGTTTAGCTGGAAGTTAAATCAGGTTTTGGCAAGTAAATCAACATTACAATAAAGTGTTACTTGGGTTTTTCCACGTAACAGTATTACAATTTATGGGCTTGAAGTTTCTAAGCTCTCCTCCGTCTTGCAAAATAACCAAATGTTTCAATATGACTTTCCATATATAGCATGTTCAGAAAAAAAAAAAAAAGACGAACCTTGGGATTCATGTGGACCGTGCCGCACCGATGAAGATGCTGCCTGAAATTATACTAAAAAAATAAAACAACAATTACATGATTTAGGGATGGCAATGGGTCGGGTCCGGATCCAAGCCCGCTTCGGACCTGCCCCTAATGGGCCGGGTATTTTCAAAATAATTAA
>JAPQWV010005339.1:0-20115 GCA_027422505.1 Craterostigma plantagineum | reverse complement strand
CCTGTATTCTATTATACGAAGGCTCTTGACCTTTAAAAACTGTCATAAAGTTATTGATTTGCTCTGTCAGTTTGTTCCATATAGTTTTGAACAGCTTAATAACTAATATAAATATAAAAAAAAACTAACATCTCTAACGGTCAATTGATTAATCTTCACGTGTCCTTCGATAAACAAAATAAATTAATTTAAAAATAATTCATGATATTTTAATTACTATTTTTCTTTGATTCTTATACATTTAATTTGTAATTATATATATATATATATAATTAATTTAAATTAACTATTTTCAATTAAGCTAAACTTAATACTTATATTATATATGCACACGCATTAGGTGCAAAGAGTACTAATAGTTAATCCTCCTCTAACTAACCATAGGCATCAAATTGTTATATACACATAATAAGGTAGTAGTTGCTATATAAATAATGAGGATAAAAGTGAGACAGAAGAGTAGGGCGTAAATAAATGAAGAGCAAACGTAGCTTTCCCACCACTGTCCTTAATTTTTTCTCTTTTTTTCTTTTTCCTTTTTCCTCCATTGAAATTTAGCTGAAAGATCACAATACAAGGGAAAGAGAAAACAGATGCAAATCTAATCTATTCTCAGCACACACTCGCCGTAGTAGAGATAAAGTGAGCATTGGACGAATTAGCCTTGGCCGCCATTGATTCGCAACTGCGAAGCTCCTTAAATACGCATTCCTAAAATAACGAGGACAATATTTGTCCATCGTTGATTCCGTTGTTTTTCAATTCTGTTTCTTTGATGTTATTTCCCAACTGTAGTTTGAAGTAATGACGATGGTTCGCTCCATCTTCGCTATAGCTGGATTTTTGGTTCGATTTAGGAGTGTTTGTTGCAGTTTTCCTTCGTTCGAGTTCGCGATTCGATGGCTCTGACTTGCAGTTAACCAATCGTTGTATCACCCAAGTTTCCAGCCTGATTCTTTGTTGGTTATATATTACGAGTAATTGAGCTACGAAGCATCGTTTCCCAGCTTGATTCTAGTCGTTTCTCTTCAGATTCAGTGTTTGGGCGATTGTTTTTACCAAATTTGGATCCTCGAATCGACTGGGGTTTTGTGTTGATTCTGTATCTCAGTTGATAAATGTGTCACGAAATTTCAGCTGCGAGCCTTCAGTTCAGTTCTATATTTACTCGTCATTCTCTTTAACTCTCGAGAACTGAAATCATCCTTAAGCCACAGCTTAGTTCTTCTGATTTGTCGCCGTTGTCGTTGCTCTTCCATACTGTGTTACCAAATATGGATACAGAGCATAAACTCGAACTGGCTCAGCAGCAATTTAGATCCGAACAAATCGGGTCGGATCGGGATTCGACGACGGTTCGTTCACCGCACTCTGGAGCTTCCGCCGCCTCAGGCGGTGAGCTTCTGGTCAAAGAAAACTATCCAGCACCGCCGCCAATTTTCCTTCAGACATTGCCCTCGTTGACCGTTGCGTCGAAGTTCTCAGTCTTCGCATCATCGAACAACAATCTTAGTAGTGTTAGCGATAAGGGTTTTTACGAGATTGCCACTTCGTCTGGGAACTCTATGAGGGTTGATGTTGTGAAGAGGGAAACCGATGATTCAGATTCCAATCAGAGTTCGAAGTCCAACAAGAGGAAGGAGAGGGAGGAAAATGTAAGTTTTAAATCTCTGTTCTTACACTTTGTTCTGAGATAAACGAACGCTCGACTTAATCTGTAACAATGTCTGGCTTGATTTGATTTTCGTGAATCCATGTAATTCTTAGTGTTTTGCGTTCTTGACTTACTGCTGTGAAGTAATTGATTCCTTTTAAATCGACCCAGGTTAAGGAATCAAGTAAAAAGAACAAGAAAGTTGCAGCCAATGAAACTTCTGAAGAAGATGGCGATAAGCTTCCCTATGTTCACGTTAGGGCCCGCCGTGGACAAGCTACTGACAGTCATAGCCTGGCTGAAAGAGTAATAACAAGTTTCAAGTTGTCCATTTGAAAACCACTAGTTTTGCTCATTACTTTCGAATTTCTACGTTGATTGTCTTGTAATACAGGCAAGGAGAGAGAAGATAAATGCAAGAATGAAGCTTTTACAGGAGCTGGTCCCAGGATGTAACAAGTCAGTTTGTGAAAACTCGGTAAATAGGGACTAATCATTTCCGATTAAGATGGGGTAGTTTTGTTTTGGAACAAGTGGCCTGTTACTCTTCGGATTACGTGAGGTGAAGGGTATTAATACATCTCATGTTTCCCCTTAGTGCAAGTGTGATCATGCATGGCCAAGGTCGCTGTCCACTTTGTAATATGGGAAAATGGAGAGAGAGAAAATAAAGCTGATGTCCGAACCAAGAATAGTGGGGTGGGGGAGGCTGATTGTTGAAATGTCACTCTCGTAATTCTTTGTTATTGTCTTTTCACCTTACAGCCTTTTGCATTGGTTTCTTATCTTTTCCTTCCCAGGCCAGTCTTGTCCACACCAAACCATGATCTTATCTGATTTCTAGTTAAGGACCTTAGAAAGAAAGATGATGATACTTTCATGGGATGGGACCCCGTTCTCCGAAATGCCCCTTTTTCCAAGAAATCTGTGTTTTCCTTCGATACAAGGGATTCTTTGCTTACATGCCGTGTTTGAAAGTCCAGTCTAAGTTTGCTGTTCCACAGTAAATGGGGTATCCTATTTCTTATCATATAACATCAAACTAAGGCAAGATTAGGTTAGCTTGTAATCCTCTAACCAAAGTTAAGTATTCTAACCTGTAGGAACTCTTAATGACTGATTACTGAATTGGGCTGACATTGAATTGAATGAAAATTGCACAACTTGCTATTAAACTACTACCTGACATTTTTGGACCACACCTTTTACTGCGAGGTGGTGAAAACTCTTAAAAGAGAATCTGCAAATTAGCCGACAGAAATGAGAACCTTGTATCACAGTATTACTGCAAATATCCCTCCTTATCACTCCTTAAATAACTCCGTAGATTCCTGAAAATCACATTAGCACTGCCCAGCTTTTACCTTGAGACAAGGGTATAGTGAGAAAGATTGTTGTCGGGTCTTGGTCTGCGCCATTACGGCAGTTCTCGGGGCATTGTATTGCTAGTACGGCCTTTCTATGATGCTAACTACTCCTCTTCTATATTTTAGTAAAGGGTAAAAACAGCAGATGGATATTCAATACCTAATTGATTCTCCCAATAGGGTCTTATTATGATCTGGTGTATTAATAAAACACAGTCAACTTTATTGTTTTCTGCCCCGCCATCAGCAGTAATTGTGGGTAATGATGACTCAATCTTTTTTCACTTGCACAGATTTCTGGAACTGCTTTGGTGCTAGATGAGATCATAAATCATGTGCAAGCACTTCAAAGACAAGTGGAGGTGAACTTAAAATAGTCTGCCTTTATTGCATCATACAGTTTCTTTACACAACCATTCGACCGTAAAAAGTGTTCCTTTCAATCCCAGTCTATCCATGAGGCTTGCTACTGTTACCCCGTCGATCGATTCAGCGTCGACGCCCCATTAGCGACGAACGTAAGCATCAAGTCTGAATAATGTATACGTTGTTTCATGCGAAATACTGATCGTTTTTTATGCGTTAGTGTGGGCCCGCAACCGATAACAGCTACCACCAGCAGGCATATTTGCTCCACCTTTATTGCTCGAACAACAAATCAATGGCTCAGCAATTCATCATCGATCGAATTTCAATGGACTTCATCATCAGTGGGTCGACATAAAGGAAGATGGTTCTAACTTCTTCGCGGCAGAGACCTCGTCTGAGCTATGACTCTCCTTCTTCAGGTAAAAAATTTTGAAGATCTTAAAAAAAAAAGTTTCTGAAATAAAGAAAAGAAAGGAAGAGAATGATGCGTTATGGCTCTCGTGCAGCAGCTACTCTGCATCAATTCAGCTGAAAAAGGAGATATGAAGAAAGGGTGAAATGAAAAGATCAATCATCCTACTTCCGAGGCTAGTTTTTTTGTTTATATATATATCAATATATTAATTTAAATTTATTATAAAGGAAAATTTAGGTATCCTGGAAGACTGCATTGGATATTGATCTATATATAAAATTAAACTGCTACTAACTTGAAGGGTTCCATTGCAGATGGATCTTTTTGTATTGATGACATGATTTGATCCTTGATAAGCAAATTGTCTCTCTTGGTAGCTCAAATATTTCGCAATTAGGCCTATGTAATACGATTTGAACAAGACATTAATAGTTAATGGATATAAAGTCCATAACACTACAACACATTCTCTCATCTTAGAAGCCAAAGCCAATAATATCCGTCGAGGTTTGAGTAAGTACACTTAATACATCATGAAAGAACTTTATATGCATGTCACAAACTTTTAAAAGTAGAAAATATATCGCGACGCAGTATTTTCTTACTTTTTCACAGTCAAAATGAAATAAAACGTCACAACTTAGCCGGCAATATACTATCGACCCTAGCGGGCGTTGCTCGCTCCCTTTCCATTATTCGGCATTGTAAATAGAGTAACTTGCCCGAAACGATCGGCGTTTAACCGTGTTATTGGTTTGATATTTCGACAAGCAAAACTTTCCAAACCACATCCACATTCAAGCTCAATTCAAGTTCACGCTCATATAAGCTTTTGTACGATCCATCTCTATAAAACCAAGTCCACGCTCATATAAGCTTTTATCAGGAACTCACAACTCTTCTAGTTATTCGATGTGGGTAGAGCTGAAAGTTTGGGCCTAAAGCCCATGGGTCGGCCCCAAAAAAAACGGGCTCGGGCCTCAATTATCAAAATCTGAAAACTATTCTGGCCCATCTGGCCGACCCATCAGGCCCGCTGGCAGGCGGCCCATGGGCAAAATAGAGCCCGATTTATTAGTAGTTTTTTTCTTTCATTGTGTTATATACTCTTTTTATAAAATTCAATTTTTATGAGAAAAAAATTATTATCTAGCTGTAATCGGTAAATATTTTCATAATTATATATTTTTTGTAATATATGTATAATAATCATATAAATTATAATTTTATAATGAATAAAAATTTAAGTATATAAATTATAAAATATTAACAATTTTAGGCATGTCAGGCTCGACGGGCTACCCGGCCAATCAAGCCACGGCTAGGGCCTAAGAATAAAGGCCCATGGAAATCGGGGCCAGCCCGACTTGGCCCGCTTACAGCTGGACGGCCCACCCAAATTTCAGCTCTAGATTTCCAGACATAACAGGCGTAGCCTCGGCCTCGACAACTTGCGAGCATCGCGCTCTTTAGGCAGTTGACGCTGAGCTGTACGCCCGACCACCCCGAATCCCGAGGCCACGTGGGGCCCTTCCTGCCACCGAAACTGCAATGAGCGATGATATACCTCCGTGGAGAACCTTATATTGCTAATTCGAAAGACATTCAAATACAATATCAATCTTATTATATATATAATATACACACACGTAATAGGTGATCATACTGGCAGCATTTTGGGGGGTGGCGAGATAAAGTGGCCCGAGACCTGGGAGGCCGTTCGAACCCTATTCTATTTCAATTAGCTGACTAGGAATACGAAAACCCTTGATGTGCGATGATGATGATGAAGCAATAGTATGATGATCTTCGATGAGGCTCTTCATTTTTTCTTTCTTTTTTTTTTTTCAAAGCTTCATTTTTTCTTTCTTGAATGTTTTTATTATGCAAGAAAAACCTATTTTTGGTCTTTTCTTTGTAATTAAATATTGTTGGATTTTATTAACCTAAATGGGCTTTGGGTCCAAATGGGTATTAACCATTAATAAAATCAGTTTCGGTTTAATTAAATCGAGAAGCCATCGGATGTCGAAACGAGAAATCATTGAAAGATTATGAATCTTCGTTTCACGGGGAACTTAACGAATATTAATACGCTCAAAACCGATATCGGTGTGTGAATGAGGAAATTAATTTCGAAGTTGGCTCAATAATGATAAAAATGGTTGATAGTATTTTAAGTGGGGAATTAAGTGTCACATTGTTAGACACATAGAAAATCTTCCTATATATATAGAAACCCATGTGGGTTTATTCAAAAAGGGCTTGCCATGTGTATGTCTTAACTGGGCTTGTGGGCTTAAGTGGTTTTAAGTGGGCTTGAGAAATTGGGTGAGTTTTGGCCCAAGTAATAGCCCAGGTGCGAGTCGGTTGCCTCACACCGACGAGCACACGAGCACCGAGCACCGACCCGAGACGTGCCGTGCCAAAGTGCGCAATGGGCGCTTTGAGGCGCCCGCACTTTGCACTTTGCACGGCCGCATCGGAGCGAGGAGCATTGAGGAGCTTAAATTTATGCTCCGACGGGCATTGACGGAGCGAGGAGCATTGAGGAGCTTAAAATTATGCTCCGGCTAGGGGTGGGCATTGGGTCGGGTAAGTTCGGGTTCGGGTAGTTCGGGTTCGGGTTAAGATTTTCAATACCCGAACCCGACCCGATTTACGGCGGGGTACCGCTCTTATCTGTCGGGTATATATCGGGTTCGGGTAACCCGACGTCGGGTAGTCGGGTACCCTATTTTAATTGGGATATGACTAAAAATATTATAATTCAATAATATTAAAATATCCATGTTATAATTAATATAACTTACAATATTGGGATATTTTGTTTTCAATAATATAATATATACATATTTTTATATGTTTTTTATAAATTTTGAGAATATATTTAAAATTTTTATGATGATTTATGTATTGATATAAAATATCAGATGTTAATTATACATTAAAAATAAGAAACTAGTCGGAATATTATTTAAAACTTTAACATCACTCAAGTTATATATGATATCTAAATATGTATTATATATGTTTTTAATGTATGTACAAAACTAATAATTTTTTTAAAAAAATATATATCGGGTACCCGAATAACCTGATCGGGTAGTAAATTACTACCCGATACCCGACCCGCTTAACAAGTAGGGGTATCGGATCAACCCGATACCCGACAAATAACCCGAACTACCCGACCCGAACTACCCGAACCCGATCGGGTTCGGTTAAAACCCGAATACCCGAACCCGAACGCCCACCCCTAGCTACGGCGGGCATTGACGTGGCAAGGTTTTTGGTGGACATGGCAGACGAGGTGGCGCTGATTGGGCAGCCTAGATGTGATTGCTTGATCCATTGGATCAATTGGCTGAAGTGGGTTGTTGGGCTAATGAGGCCCAACTCAAGGAAGTGTCGGCGGCCCAACTAAGAGGTGTCGGTAGCCGCCTCGGGCCGTCGGTCGGAGAATCGGGCTGCCGCCGGTGGGACACGACTGAGATTCGGGCTGTCGGCCCGAGAATCGGGCTTGTTGCGGGCCGGTAAATAAACTGACAGTCCAATAGTTGCAAAATGTTGCAATCTAGTCCCTAAAAAATTACAGAAGCAGTCCAACAAGTTCTCGAATTTGCGGATAGGTCCCTGCGTGAAAAAGTCTAAAATAGACCCCTCATGAATTGGAAAAATTCATTCATTCCAATCCACGAAATTTGCAATTTTCACAAAAATACTCCCCAGTTTTCCGAAGCAAGGAAAAACTCAGTTTCGAGTACGATTCGTCTGAAAATTCTAGTCGTTGTGCTGCGATTATGAATAAGAAAATGTCGTTGTATCTTGGGGACGATCGCTACTAACCGAAAGCACTGTATATCGGGGTGATTTCGTCTTACGGACAGTGTGTCCAACACACGCCTCGACAGTTATGGATCCTAATCCTATGGAGAATATCAGAAGATGTATGCTGATGTGCTTATTCTCATGTGCTTACTCGTAGTTATCTTCTCAATGTTCATCTACTGGTTCATCTGGTTCATCACCCACTGCGCACTGCGTTTGAAGACACTCCATCTTCCGGACTATCTATTGCCGAAGTTTATCAATTGTCAAAGCTCTCTGCCGACGACCAGAAGCAACCAATACTGGAGAAACAACATTCGTAAGACGAAACCATTGTTCGTGATCTGATCGATGGCAACCAACGCACCAACGATTCCTGCCAGCAGCCACGTCGAAACGTCCTGCCAAGTTCAACGGGACGGAGTTCAAACGTTGGCAGCAAAAGATGATGTTCTACCTGACAACGCTCCACCTTGTCCGTTCCTGAAGGAGCTCGCTCCTACGGTGACAGAAGTCGCCCCACCAGCTGAGGGTTGAAAACGCTAACGCCGCAAGACTAGCTGCTCGTGTCGCTCAATTGAGCAAGAAAAGGCTGCGTTAGACGCATGGAATCATAATGATTTCATGTGCCGCAACTATATTCTGAATGCCCTAGACGATTCCCTATACAACGTCTATGTAGTGGCTACGACTGCGAAAGAGTTGTGGGATTCGTTGGACAAAGAAGTAAGACCGACGATGCCGGACTGAAGAAGTTCATCGTCGGCAATTCCTGGATTATAAGATGACCGACTCTAAGCCGGTGCTGGACCAAGTCCGTGATCTGCAGCTGATTATTCATGATATTCATGCTGAAAATATGCAGATCAGCGAAACCTTCCAGTAGCTGCGATTATCGAGAAGCTGCCGCCTCTATGGGAAGGATTCAAAAATTACCTCAAGCACAAACGAAAGAGATGGGGCTTGAGGACCTAATTGTGCGGCTTCGGTCGAGGAAGATAATCGAAAGAGCGAAGCCAAGAACAAGAGGGGCAGTATGGAGGGGGAGCCAACTTGGCTGAGCCGGAGCTATGGAAACAGCGTAAAAGGCCAGGTCTGCCACAAAAGAAGCAAGACCCGAATTCCAAGAGAATTAAGGGCAACTGTTATAACTGCGATAAACCAGGGCATATGGCCAAGGATTGCGTAAGAAGAAGAGAGTTAATAAGACTCGGCGCATCTCACTGAAGAGAAGCAGCTGACGACAGATATGTCGGAGCTAGACCTGACTGCAGTCGTGTACGAGGCAAAACGTCGTGAAAATCCGAACTACTAGTACATCGACAGCGGAAGCAAGCGTCACATCTGCTCTGACAAAGAAATGTTCTCCACCTACACGCCTATTTCGGGTAGGACGCTCTATATGGGGAACGCGGCGACTTCCAACATCGTAGGATTGGGACGGGTGGTCCTGAAGATGACCTCAGGCAAGGAAGTGACGCTTGTGGACGTGCTGCATGTCCCAAACATCCGCAAGAATCTAGTTTCCGGCGCTCTGCTTAGTAACGCTGGATTTAGACAAGTGTTTGAAGCTGGAAAATATGTACGGACAAGAATGGTCATTTTATTGGCAAAGGTTACCTCGAGAAGGGCCTTTTTTAAGTTATCTGTGATGCCTGTAAAACGCGATATTAAGATCGCTGATAAAAAGCCAGTTCTTCTTACTTGGTTGAGTTGTCTAATTTATGGCATGGTAGATTAGGACATGTGAGTTTAAACAAACTGAAAAAGTAAATAAGTTTAAACTTACTTCCTTAAATGGAAATTGATTCACAACATAAGTGTGAAATCTGCTTAGAATCAAAATGGCTAAGGCACCATTTTTCTCTGTCGAAAGAAATAGTTCACCTCTAGAATACATCCATACTGATATATGCGATCTGAAATTCGTGCAAACAAGAGGTGGAAAGAAATACTTTATTACGTTTATCGACGATTGCACGAAGTACTGTTACGTGTATCTTTTAAGTGGTAAAGACGAAGCTCTTGATACCTTCAAAAGATATAAGACTGAAGTTGAGAATCAACTTAACTCTAAGATCAAAATAATAAGAAGTGACAGAGGAGGAGAATACGTGGCACCGTTTGTGGAATTTTGCCGAGAACATGGTATTATTCACCAAACGACGGCGCCATATTCCCCTCAATCAATGGCGTTGCTGAACGAAAAAATAGAACTCTTAAGGAGATGATGAATGCGATGCTAATCAGTTCAGGACTACCTCAGAATTTGTGGGGGAAGCCATACTGTCATCAAATCGCATTCTAAATATGTTGCCACACAAAACGGGATAAAACACCGTACGAATTGTGGAAAGGTAGACAACCTTCCTACGGATATCTTAAAGTGTGGGGGGTGTTTAGCAAGGTCGAAGTACCTAAACCAAAACAGGTCAAGATAGGACCGAAAACGGTTGACTGCATTTTCATTGGATATGCAGAAAATAGTAATGCATACAGATTTCTGGTGCATAAGTCCGAAATTCCCGACAGAATTCTGGGATGATTGTTGAATCGAGAAATGCTGTTTTATTTGAGAACATCTTTCCAACGAAGGAAGAAAATAAAATAAGTTGTAAAAGAAATTATGAAGCCGTTGAAGTTTTTCCTCCAGAAATTGAGGAACCACGGCAAAGTAAGCGTAAAAAAGTGGCTAAATCATTTGGGCCTGATTTCCTAACATATATGTTAGACGACAAACCTAGGACAGTGCAGAAGCTCTGTCGATCCAGAAGCTCCGTTCTGGAAAGAAGCTGTAAACAGTGAAATTGAATCCATCATGCAGAATCACACTTGGGAGTTAGTAGATCTCCCTAAGGGGTGTAAACCTTTAGGATGCAAGTGGGTCCTTAAAAGGAAATATAAAACCGATGGATCAATTGAAAAATGTAAGGCTCGTTTAGTAGCCAAGGATAATTCCCAAAGGAAGGATATGATTTTTCGATACATATTCACCCGTGACGAGAACTACGTCAATACGAGTTCTATTTGCTATTGCAGCATTGCATGATCTCGAGGTACATCAAATGGATGTAAAAACGGCATTCCTAAATGGAGACCTTGAAGAAGAAATCTACATGAATCAGCCTGAAGGGTTTGTAATACCTGGACAGGAAAACAAAGTGTGCCGACTCGTGAAGTCGCTTTACGGGTTTAAACAAGCACCGAAGCAATGGCACCAAAATTCGATATGACTATGTTATCGAATGGATTCAAAATCAATGAGTGTGACAAATGTGTTTACATTAAGGGTACACCTGATGAATTCGTGATTGTCTGTCTTTATGTAGACGACATGTTAATCACGGGAAGCAATCAGAAAATGATTGTAAACACGAAAACTATGCTGAAAAATCATTTCGATATGAAGGACATGGGTTTGGCGAAAGTCATACTAGGGATAAACGTCTTTAAGACGTCCGAAGGAATTGTGTTGACACAATCTCATATGTTGAGAACGTGTTAAAGAAATTAATGCCTTCGATGATCCTCCGGCTAAGACTCCTGTAGATATAAATCTACATCTGACTAAAAATAGAGGAGAACCCATATCACAGCATGAATATGCTCGAGTGATTGGCAGTCTAATGTATTTATCGAATGCACTCGACTGATATAGCATATTCAATAAGTAAACTCAGCAGGTTTACGAGTAATCCTGGGAGTAATCATTGGATAGCCTTGAGAAGGGTGCTGAGATATCTGAAGCACACTATTAATCATGGTATACTCTACACAAGGTATCCAGCAGTTCTTGAAGGATACTGCGATGCAACTGGATATCTGATAGCAAAGACTCCAAGTCCACGAGTGGTTATGTATTTACCATCGGTGGTGGAGCAATTTCTTGGAAATCCTCCAAACAAACGTGCATAGCTCGATCTACGATGGAATAGGAGTTTATTGCACTAGACAAAGCCGGCGAAGAAGCAGAATGGCTTCGAAATTTTTTGGAGGACATTCCTTGCTGGAAATAAGCCTGTACCGCCTATTATGATACATTGCGACAGCATGGTCGCAATGGTAGGGACAGAATAGTATGTATAGCGGTAAGTCTCGGCATATACGTCGAAGATATAATACCGTACGACAACTGATCTCTAGTGGGATAATCACTATTGACTATGTGAAGTCTAAAGAAAATATAGCAGATCCTTCGACGAAAGGCATAACTAGAGATCAACACTATAATGCAGTAGAGAGAATGGGGTTGAAAAACCACACACCCAAGAACGAGCTTGGTGGTAACTCAACCAAAATGAGTGAGATCCCACAAATTTGGTTCAATGAGACAACTAAGCTGAGTGTAGTTCAGTAGCTTACTTGGATTTTATAAGCTCATTCTCATAAGCTGCCAAGTAATTACGAAGACGTGTGGTAAAGGGTAAGCAATTTTGCTTTTAATGATGGTTATACCTGATTGTGGAGTATTTCGGGATACTCTAGGATTAAAGTCCTAATAGTCGATCACCTATATAAGTGAGAAGTGGGGCCGCTTCAATATAACACTTATGAAACCAAGATATGGTCCAAGGCCGAAATGGACACAACGTGAGAATCGAAAGAAATAAGATTCGTTACTGTGTGTACGCTGTTGTTTTAATTTACACAAAAGCTGTCAGTTCAAGACATCATGTTCACTGAACAGCGAGTAAATTCGATTGCGTTTCACTAGGGAAGGTTCAATGCTACAAGCTACCTATTTCGATGCAGTGACGAGTTGTCGAGTTTTTCTTGCAAGAGTCGGCATGCATAGCATTTGCATTAATTTCCATTCATGTGGGGGATTGTTGGATTTATTAACCTAAATGGGCCCAAATGGGTATTAACCCATTAATAAAATCAGTTTCGGTTTTAATTAAATCGAGAAGCCATCGGATGTCGAAACGAGAAATCATTGAAAGATTATGAATCTTCGTTTCACGGGAATTTAACGAATATTAATACGCTCAAAAACGATTGGGTGAATGAGAAATTAATTTCGAAGTTGGGCCCAATAATGATTAAAACTGTTGATAGTATTTAAGTGGGGAATAAGTGTCCCACATTGGTAGACACATAGAAAATTCACTATATATATAGAAACCCATGTGGGTTTATTAAAAGGCTTGCCATGTGTATGTCTTAAATGGGCTTGGGGCTTAAGTGGGTTTAAGTGGGCTTGAGAAATTTGTGGAGTTGAGTTTTGGCCCAAGTAATAGCCGGGTGCGAGTCGGTGCCTCGCACCGACGAGCACCGAGCTCCGAGCCCGAGGCCGAGCCGAGCCGAGACGTGTCGTGCAAAGTGCGCAATGGGCGCTTTGAGGCGCGCACTTTGCACTTCGCACGCCGCATCGGGAGAGAGGAGCATTGAGGAGCTTAAAATATGCTCCGGCGGGCATTGACGGAGCGAGGAGCATCGAGGAGCTTAAATTTATGCTCCGGCGGGCATTGACGTGGCAAGGTTTTGGTGACATGGCAGACGAGGTGGCGCTGATTGGGCAGCCTAGATGTGATGGCTTGATCCATTGGATCAATTGGGCTGAAGTGGGTTGTTGGCTAATGAGGCCGAACTCAAGGAAGTGTCGTCGGCCCAACTAAGAGGTGTCGGTAGCGCCTCGGGCCATCGGTCGGAGAATCGGATCGCCGCCGCGGTGGGACACGCTTGAGATTCGGGCTGTCGGCCCGAGAATCGGGCTTGTCGCTGGCCGGTAAATAAACCGACAGTCCAATAGTTGCAAAATGTTGCAATCTAGTCCCTAAAAAATAAACAGAAGCAGTCCAACAAGTTCTCGAATTTGCGGATAAGTTCCTGCGTGAAAAAAGTCTATAAATAGACCCCTCATGAATTGGAAAAATTCATTTATTCCAATCCACGAATTGCATATTTACACACATACTCCCCAGTTTTCCGAGCAAGAAAAACTCAGTTTCGAGTACGATTCGTCTGAAAATTCTAGTCATTGTGTGCTGCGATTATGAATAAGAAAATGTCGTTGTATCTTGGGGACGATCGCTACTAACCGAAAGCACTGTATATCGGGGCGATTTCGTCTTACGGACAGTGTGTCCAACACACGCCTCGATAGTTATGGATCCTAATCCTATGGAGAATATAAGAAGATTGTATGCTGATGTGCTTATTCTCATGTGCTTACTCGTAGTTATCTTCTCAATGTTCATCTACTGGTTCATCTGGTTCATCACCCACTGCACATGCGTTTGAGACACTCTCCATCTTCCGACTATCTATTGCCGAAGTTTATCTATTGCCAAAGCTCTTTCCGCCGACCAGACGCAACCAATACCGGAGAAACAACAAATATCTATGTATATTGAAGTTGTCGTGGGACGCAATGAAGAAAGAAAATGGTTGGACGGGAGTGGACAAACGAAGGATGATATGTTGATACAAAATCTTGAAAGCAACAGATATGGCGAAGGAATGTATTTATAGATTATATGACAATTGGGAGTGTGCTCATAAATCATAATGTCGACGTTTGGACGTTTAGAATATGGCACCGTGTGAGAAATAAATTAAATATTGTTTGTTGGTTCCGGTGTTGGGCGTCTGGTCCGTGGCACTCGTAAATCTCGGAGGAGTTTTGGCTTTTTAGGCTAAGTCGAGGCACGTACGTCGTACGCTTTCCGTAAGACGTTATTGTCCCGTATTTCAGTGCCTCGGGTTGTCGCAATATGTCCCGAAGATACAACGACTTCAGGAATTTCGACACGTCGCACACCGAGTAACGAAATTATCGGGTGAATCTACTACAGACTCGAGTCTTTCTTGCTTTTTTTATGCTTTATTATGCCTAAGGGATATGCTGTCAACTTTTCTAAAGTGCTGGACTGAATTGAATTAATTTACGTTCTGCCATGGGACTTATTTATAGTGTCTGAAAAGCTGCAGGGGACCAATTCGCGAAAAGTCATAACTTTTCAGTTGACCTCATTTAACTGGGCTGAATTGCAAATAGCAGGCATAACATTTGCCAGGGGTCGATCATGGAATAGTCACAACTCTTGGATTGATATTCATACTAGAGCTGTCAAATTGTGGGCCGGGCGGGTTGGCCCGCCGCCTGCCCAAAACCCGCCACTTGGCAGGACGGGGCGGATGGGCTGAATTGCAAATAGCAGGATAACATTTGGCCAGGGGTCGATCATGGAATAGTCACAACTCTGGATTGATATTCAATACTAGAGCTGTCAAAATTGTGGGCCGGGCGGGTTGGCCCGCCGCCTGCCCCAAAACCCGCCACTTGGCAGGACGGGGCGGATGGCGGGCCTAAAAATGGGCACCGGCCCGCCCCGCGGCGGGCCACGGGCCAGGCGTGCCAAGCCCGCCCTCCTAGTTATATTCTTAATTTTTTTGTATTTTTATTTTATAATATAATTTATTAATTAGTTTTAGTTAATTAAGGTACTTAAATAAATTATGGATAAACAATGTATTAATTATATGCTGGATTACTATTCACCGCCCCCTTTCTCCTAGCCACCGCCCCATAAAGGGCTGAAAAAAAAAAGACTATTTTGCCCTTTGAATATAAATTTCTATTTAAAGTCTTTCCATACAACACTTTCCATATCACAATCATACACTCAAACATAACAAAAAAAATCAAATCGCAATGAAACGTTTTTTCGGAAAGGGAAAGGGCAAAGGAAAGACTCTATTGGCACGACTGGTAAGCAAATTCTCGTAAAATTCGTTCGTACGTAGATGAATTATAGAACCGATCGGCTTCGATTTAAAAAATCGTCACAGCCGAAACATAATTTCGGCCCCCACATGGTCCGACCGAAGCACGATTTCGGTCGGACCATGTGGGCGCCGAAAAAAAAATTTCGGTTCTGAAAATCGCAGCCGAAATTATTGTCGGCTGTTGCTGTGCAGGCCGAAATTCTACTTCGGTTGGATCTGTTCCGGCCGAGGTATTGTTCTGGGCAGGAACAGCGACGCCGAACACGATTTCGGCCCTCACGTGCAGGGGAGATCTAACTTCGGCCGCCTCTACAATGGGGCCGAAATGTTGGTTTGGTGAGAATTTTTTTTTTCAGACGACGAGAGTGATGTCCACATCCTGGCCGATTTTATCGCGACGGGGTAGATTACAGTGAGCATTTCCGCGAAGGAGGACGATTTCCGACCGACGTGGAAGCCATTAACTAGGCGAAAGGCGTCGCTATTGCTCTTGGTTTCGAGGTGATTATTTCGTCGCATAAGAAATATGGTACAAAAAAATTGTTAGATGTTCTCGAGAGAACGTTACAGAGACGACGAGGATGAATTGGAGAGGCGGTCGAAGTCTAACAAGTGCAGGTTGTCCGTTTGTAATCATAGCCCAGGAGGATCCAGTTACTAGGGAATAGTACATTCGTACGGGCCCACCTGAGAAATCCATGCACAATCCCCTCTGATACAGTATCCCGAGGGGACACCGCCAGACGAGGTGTTAAGCAGCGAGGCGAAGAAGATCATAGAGGAAATGACTGCTGCGCAATCGAAACCAGCTCATATCTCGCAGCTATGAGGGCTCGACACGCAGAAGATAACGCGACGATCCAACATATATATTACAGAGATCGTTTGAAGAAGGATAACTCTGAGGGCCGAGACGTGATGAGCCAGTTGATGCAACAAGCGAATGAGGCCGGATATTATGTTCAAGCCCTGGGAGACGAGGAGACTAATGCGGTGACACATGTTTTCCTCGCACACCCGGACTCACTCGCACTGATGAGGACGTATCCCGTACTTTATTGGGATTGACTCTACGTACAAGATCAATAGGTATAAGATGCCTCTAGTTGAGATTATAGGATGACTCCCTGTAATCACAACTTCCTGTGTGGGTTTGCCGTTATGGAGGACGAGACGAGAGAGAAGTTATGAGTGGGTCTTGCAGTCTCTTCGGAATATTCTGGGACCAGCTGTCAGCCCTTCGGCGATTGTGACTGATCGTGGGTGGGCTTCTTCGACCATAGAGATGGTATTTCCGCATTCTCAGCATCTGTGTGCACGTGGCATATCTATAAAGACGTGGAGAACAAAGTTTATTGGCTTAAGGGGAAGAACAAAAAGATCGTTGCGCACTTCACGCATAAGGCCTGGAAAGCAGTCATGGAAGCTCCGACGATAGACGAATACGAGCAGGCTTGAGTGACTTGCGTCTGCGTTGGAAAGGTGACACCACTATCGTAAAGTTACGTTGAGCAGACATGGTGGTGCATAAGGAGAGGTTCGCGAAAGCTTGGACGAACATTGTGCTTCATTTCGGGAACACCACTACATGTCGTGTGGAGAGTGCTCACAGCGAGCTGAAGCAATGACTGAACTCGGCCACTGGGTCTCTTGACACGGTGTGGGTCAAGGTGCACGAGCAGATTCAGAACCAACTGAATCGCATCAGAAAGGTAAATTAATTATTATTACGTGTTCGACGAATTCCTTATCTAATAATTTTTTATGTTGACATGTAGGCACTGGAGGAGTCCCGCTCGAAACGAATTATTGGGAGCGCAGGATTTCCATTCAACACGATATTGCATAGAGTTTCACACCATGCCATATCGATAATGGGAGCTGAGTGTGAGACGTGCCAGAGAGTTGTCGGATGAGGTTACTCCGCGCGTACGGATGTGTGGTACGAAGTACGCACCAGCTCCCATGTGCATGCGAGCTTCAGCAATGTGTGGACAACAACTTTCCAGTTGCTGCAGAATGCTTGCCGGCTTCGGAGGACGCTGACGATCGTTCGAAGGGGTAACTCCCGATATTCTGATCGGGATTACTTATACGACCTCGTGCGTGAGGCAGAAGCCCGCGATCCGCGTTTATGCATGGCCTCCATCCGAGTCATGCACGAACATCTCTATCCCGAGGCCCAGGAGTGGAATGAGCCGTTCTTAAGATGTCTGTAAAGGGTCGGCGAAGAAAAAAAACTCGACGAAGGCGGGATCGAAGTGCTTGGGAGTACGCAATTCAAGGGAGGACGCAGAGGAGGGGCGCAGCAGTATCAGTCGTAGCAGCTAAGGTCGTACGTCATCTTCGTCTGCGAAGCGGTCCTCGAACATCTACTCCGGAGGACAGGTACTACTATATTTCACACTTACATTCGGTCAAACATGGTTGCACAATATCTAATCTGTAAAATGCGTTCTACAGGTGAATCCAAACTCTTCCACAGCCGCTTGCAGCACCACGTACAGCAGTCATCCAGCCTTATATAATTAGTTATGAGGATGTTGTTGCAGACGGCAATTGTGGGTTTCGCGTGATCGCGTCCCATGTTTACCATGACGAGGACGAGTGGATCACCGTAAGGAATAACGTAGCGAACGAAATCGAGGCCCATTGGGATCGTTACTTGCCATGTACTACGGTGATCATTGGAAATGCAGGTGAATCGTATACGCTGGGAGGGGGGTTGTGGACGACAGCACTGGATGTTGACAAACGTGTGATCTGTGGGCTGTGGCAACCATTTGGAATGCTGTAGTATTCTCTACGGTACGGCAATGGTCTCGATCAACATGCCGTCGAACACAATTTTGCCACTGCGTGCCGGTCGGACCGCTCAGGGACCGAGCCGGACGATCGTCATGGCGCACCTTGGAGATGATTATGGCATTACATTAGACTTAATATATGCCCTGATTTCCTATGCCCATGTTACATCCGTACTGGGAGAGGTATTGTGATCGTCGAGTTGCCGTTGGGAAATGAGATATCAGAGTCGATTCGATCACTGGGTTGAGCCTGATGCAGCTTAATAATTTGTTGTAATTATTTTGTAATTACAAATATTTTTATTGTTATAAAAATATTAATATTTGTTATGGTTATTATTAATATTTTTTATGATATTATTTTTTATTATAATATTTTTTATCGTTATTATTTTATTATTAATAATTTTTATCATTATAATTTCTTGTTATTATTTTTTATGGTATTATTTTTATTATTAATATTTTTTATTGTTATTATTTTTTTAATACTAATATTTTTTATGTTATTATTTTTTTATTTATAATAATTTATCGTTCTTATTTCTTGTTGTTATTATTTATGGTTATTATTTTTATTATTAATATTTTTTATTGTTATTATTTTTTTATCATTAATATTTTTTATTGTTATTATTTTTATTATTAATAATATTTATCATTATTATGTCTTGTTGTTATATTTTTTATTGATATTATTTTTTATTATTAATTTTTTTATTGTTATTATTTTTTTTTATTAATTTTTTATTGTTATTATTTTTTATTATAATAATTTTTATCATTATTATTTCTTGTTGTTATTATTTTTATTATTATATTTTTTTTTAATTATTTTTTATTGTTATTATTTTTGTAAGATTAATATTCCGCACATAAACAGTAGAGGACATAGAGAAATATAAAAAACATAGTACGCGTCGATACACAAATGAAGAAAAAAAAAACTAAAAGCACATCACGGGGGCATTGCGCCACGGTCGTTCAGTCGTCCAGCCTGTCTCTGTACTGTCGGTATGCGTCGACCCCTCAAGCTGCATCGTAGCTAGCATATCGCTAGTCAATGTGTACATCGAGCTGTACCACTATACACAGAAATCTTACATATAAAAAGTGATTAAACATATAAATAGAAAAAATTCAAATCACATTAACTTTACGTACATAGTCGACGTGATGGCGCGGGGGTATGCCGCTCTAGGAGGATCCGTCTCTAACGCAATCAGGCGAGGATGAGACTGCTCATACCTGTCCATGTAATTCTTCGACCGTCTCACCAAGGTACTCTGCGGACGCCCCGGTTGATGTACGAGAGGTTGAGGATGTAGGCCGTACGGGAACTGCCGTCAAGTAAATTTTGCTGCATCGCCAGAATGGTGCACCTATACCTCGACGGTTCTGCTGGCATGACCGCCTTCGGTGGCGGACTCATCGGCGGCGGCATGTGTTGCACGTAACCCAGCTGGCGCAACACCTCGAGGGTACGTAGGCTCAACAAATCGCGATATCGAACCCAGCTACGAAAAGAGTCCTCATGTGCTGCGCCGCTGGATCGGGAACGTACGACAACCAAGCAACCTGAAAATAGTTCACAATTTTACTTAATTGTCGTCAAATATACATATTAATTGTCAATTTACCTCGTTCAGAGTCATGACATCTAGTTGACGGCGGATCTCAATCAAACGGTGGTCCGTCCGCTCGTAC
Organism: Craterostigma plantagineum; assembly: GCA_027422505.1. Taxonomy (NCBI): domain Eukaryota; kingdom Viridiplantae; phylum Streptophyta; class Magnoliopsida; order Lamiales; family Linderniaceae; genus Craterostigma; species Craterostigma plantagineum. The sequence goes on along the minus strand of JAPQWV010005339.1, from coordinate 234 downwards.
TGAGATACAGCCCACATGCGTGATCGTGCCTGGCCAGGCTCCACATGATGGGGGGAGACGATGTGGGCGGAAGCATAGGAAGTACTCGTAGATCCACGCCTGGAGTAGCGAGAGGCATCCAGCAACACCCCTCGATTCCGCCCGTCTTGCGAGTCAAGCTGGCGATAGAGATAAGCAAGAGCGGCCGAACCCCACGAATACTGGCTGGCAGAGGCGAACGAGCGGTAGAACCCG
>JAPQWV010005338.1:0-20137 GCA_027422505.1 Craterostigma plantagineum | reverse complement strand
TAATCCCAGTATATCCAACTAAAACACATTTCTAGATTTTAACCACGAAAATAATGGGAAGAATTTAACTTATCGTGGGGGCGTGCGTGCGTGTTCTTGCGAGGGGTTTGAAGCTTCTCTCACAAAAATTAATTTCTCTGTATTTCTCACACACACAAGACACCTAACTATGTGTTAGGGTTTTAGTATTTATACCACATTTTGGTATATAATACTTGGGCCCTTGTAAGCCCATACAATTCTAAGCTCACTGGGCTCTAAAACATTAAAGCCCAGTTCACTTAAATAAATACTAGACTAAGATAAAATAATTACTTGAACACAATAAAATATTCCTAACAATCTCCCCGTTTGTGTTCAATTTACAGTTAAGCGCTGGTTATCTTGGTCTTGTAATCGTCCTGAGTCATCAAAGAACACGTATCAGAGTTGCATATGCGAAAGTTTGTGCATGCGTGTTCTTCTTCAATCACGTCCTCCTTTGTCTGTCGTTTGTGACCTCCTCCTTAAAAGATCTTCAAGCTCACCATCTCTTGAACTTCTCTTCTCTTAAGTGTTCAAAGCTGCTCAGGATGATCGTCTCTTTGTGTTCGATCTCTCCCTGGATAGTCACCACCCTCCCTATGTTTGTTCAACCTTTTGTTGGGATTGGGGAATTTCCTTTAAATTTGGAGAGATTTACACGAGTCGGCAGCTTTGATGCTGAAGTCCATGCTGAAGTTGTTGGGTCTAGTTTGTCATTTGAGTCTGATCTCTTCGTTCGATTGAGACATCAACTTCAATCCTTGTCTCTATGGTCTTCGCTTAATTCTTTGACGAAGCTTGATATTTGGCATTTTCTGATTGGTATTGCACTTTCGTCGTGGTGTTGCTCCCATTTTACTTTGGTATCCCTCCCCCTCAAGATCGAGCTGGAGAGTTCGTCATACGATGGGTCAAAATTGGGGCATCATCTTTGGTAAGAAGATTGTGTTGTCGGGACAAGATAATGGAGTTGATTGGTGGTCGTGGTTACTCTTCTTCTCGGTGTTAGATTCGTCATCTTCGAAGGAGTTGTCTGGTTCGGCCTCGAAGAAGCTTATCTGGCTCCAGAAGAAGGTAGAGCGTGGAGTGTGTTTTCTGACATTGTGTTTGGGATCCTTGAGATTATCCATTCAATTGCATGAGAGCCCGACTTCATAGTGGTTGGCGTGGCAGAAATAGTGGATACTCAGGTTAGTCTTCTCCTTCGCTGGAGTTGAGACATGGTGAATCTTCTTCTTCACGCTCCAGATTCGTCATTTGCCGAATTGGTTCGGCTCGGGTGAAGCTCGTCTGGCTCCTGAAGAAGGTGTAAGTGGGGTGTGTTTTAAGTTGTACCGATGCTCATTTGGAATGTTCCTTTCAAATGCTTAGAGCCCGGTTTCAGAGTGGTACGCTCGGTGGAATTTGGTGGGTGGTCCGACCTGTTTATTTGTACGTATCCCCTTCTCCCCCTCATGGCGATTCGTGTGAACGAGATCGGCATGCTTGTATAGGAGGCCAAGTAGGAGACAATAGACATGTCGGTTAGGGTAATAACCAGACGGAGCCACTAAGATATCCGTCAACACGGCTTCAGAGATAAACTCTGAGACGTGGCCTGTGAGTACAGGACTTGATAAACGGGGCCACATAGGCAGCCCGTTAACATTGTTCTTGAGACTAGCTCGAAGACGATGGCCTGAATCGTTGTTGTATTGATGTGCAACGGCAGGACTTCCTTCCGATCATCGAAGCATGTCTTAAAATGACCTATCTACGGAAGTTCTGATCTGGTCACAAAGCCCAGATAAGAAAAGGTGTATGTGTCCTAAAAATAATAAAAACATTTAGGTAGTAAGGACATCTAGACTCGATGTGTTCAAGAAGGTTCAGTGGTGTGGGGCTGACTACCACTTAGTTCAATATCTCCTGGTTTCAAGTGAAGCAGTGATAGATTACGTGGCTCCCCGTGATTTGATGAAACATCGGTCTATTGGGAGATCGATGAGTAGGTAAGTCTCGGTTGTGCATGCGCCATTGGACCAAATGTGGCGACTTCTATGCGGGAGCTAATAAAATTAGCACCTGTACCTAACGGGGTTGGTCCGAGTAATTGTGAGCTAAGGGAATTTCGTATTTTCCGCTCTTCGGTCTTATCAAGATTTCCAAATATGGGTAGCTTTATGAGTTTGAGATCGTCAGTAATACTCGGCTGTGTTCCGGGGTTAGGTTCAGTTTGGTCTGACTGAACCATGGAATATGAAACCATACGGCCGGTACGAAGTGATGCGTGCTGCTTGTTTTTGGTCAGCAGTTCGGAGCATGTCTGTTGAGGTTGCCGAGTTAGCACTAGAAGCCACTATCGCCTTTTGAAGAGAGTGACCGTTGTAGGCTTGAAATTCGTCCTTGAAGTTATCTTTGGAAGACAGGGCAATTCTTTAGAAGCAAAATTACGAGAGTATGAGGCCTTTCTTTGCCTTTTTTTTTTTTGCCTTTTTTTTATGTATATGTTATCTTATTAATAATGTAATAGTAATTATATATATTATTTATATATGTATATATAGATATAGAGATATATATATTTTTTATATATATGTATTATCTTATTAATAATGTAATAGTAACTCTATATTATATTATTTATATATTATAGATATATATTTTAATCCTCCCCCGCAAATCAGCTTCTTAAAACCGAATGACTCCCCCTCAAAAGATGCATATTCGGTAAAATTATCGTTCGAGAGTCTCTTTCCCTAAGTTCACACATTAAGTCGCTCCCCTCAAGAATTAATTATTGCTCCCTTTAACACAAATATAGGATGTTTCTCTTTAAAATAAAGAGTTGCTCCCCCTCAAATTTAGCTCAAATAGGAAAAATGGCATTATCAATTCAGCTTATAGCATACGTAAAAGTTTAAGCTCGAAGGTTCTTTAAGATGTATACATAATGTGCCTATAACATGGTATTAATACATTTCAGCTCATGTATGCATGCGAAAAGTTGGAATTTAAAGTCTTTTTGAAGCATGCATAGTTATAATGTACCCTATTGTTTTCAAGGTAGGCAATTGAAGTTACAACTTGATATGCATGCAAAAATTACAAAATGATGCATAAATACCTACGTTTGGTTGCTTGGATCGCTAACCAGTTGTGTCTGTGCAGCAGCCCGAGATACCATACACGCTGGGAGGTGTGGTTGCTTGCATCTCTTACCAGTCATGCATGTGAAGCAACCCGAGATACCATGCATGCTGGGAGGATGTATTGTTCACTGGGGGTTTTGAAGAATTTTCAAAGTAGGATAACGAGTTTATAGTATGAGGAGTTCGAAGATGTGTGGTGCTGTTAGTTTCGAAGATTTCAAAGTGTTGTGCCAAAAATCTCGTATGCGAAAATGATTTTCTAAGCGTATGTCTTCGAGAGAATTTGAAGTCTTTGAGTCACAAATTGGAATTGGCTTGGACTGCAAATTGAGCTGTGTTCGGGAACAGAGTGATTCGCGAATACAAGTTGTTCGCAAAATTGAAGAGGGTTCGCGAAATTTGAGTGCAATGACACGGGAACTGAACTCGCGAACTCTAGTCCTTAAGCTGCCCATGAAACTTGATGACCTCATGAGACGGATTCGTGAATACGATTTTGGGAAAAGTGATGAAAATCGAGCGAATTTGGTATATATAAGATGCACTGTAGCACATTCATTCGATTGTGGAATCGGGTAATTGGAAGAATTCGACGATTTGATAAATCGGGCGATTTGAAGAAATCGGCGATTTAATAAATCGGGCGATATTGAAGAATCGGGTGATTGAAGAAATCCAGCGATTTGATAAATCGGGCGATTTTGAAGAATCGGGCGATTTGACAATTCGGCGATTCTAGTATTTGATGGAAAGTGATTGTGTCAGGCAATTTTGATAGATCCGATGAATTGAATCGATTGACAAATCGGGCGAACTGAGGAATCGGGCGATTTGAAGAATCGCCGAGGATATTTAGAAGTAGTTGAAATCACCGAGAGATTAAGTTTGAAATCGGGCGATTTTGAGAATGATCAAACTTTCCTTTTTTTTTTTTTTAAAAAAAATTTGACTCAAAAAAAATCAATTAAAGAAAATCTGAGAAAAATCACCCTAACACTGACATATGCGAGATTTTCAATTAATATGTAACACAGAGTTCAAAAATTTTCCCAAATTAAATGTCAAATCAACTTAGTTTTTCAAAGTCGATTTATGTGACGCAAAATCCAATAAGCAACGACGAAAGCATCGCTTTCACTCGCGGCGCTGAGCTCTCAAGTCAAAGATCCGTCGATATCATTTATCATGTTTGTCGGGACTATTATGATTTCGTTGGTCGATTTACGTCTATAAATAGACTCGATTGAAGAAACATGGTGAGATCGTAAATCATTCAATCGAACGAATCGAGCTCCTAAAGATGAACTGGAATCAGCAGCGAGACCAAGAAAAGAACAGGGAGCACGAAGAGTTAGTGCGTCGCTTCAATCGCAATCTGGATAAGCTAGTACTGGAGATTGCACTTCTTATGTGCTTGTTCATCGTTTTTATGGCGATTCTGTTTTGGGTTCTAACTCGCCGTACTGGCTTTTGAGACCTTGTTACGCATTTCAAGTGATTTTCATAGTTTTTCGTGTTGGAGTGATTTGTATCTTGAAGATGTTTTGCGTATTTGAGTTGTAATAGCTTTGGAGTGAATTGGTATTTTGAAGATGTTTTGCGTATTTGAGTTGTAGAGCGTTTTTTCGCCTTTTTTTTTTTGAAAGGATGTACGAATCGTTTAAAGACTAGTTCGCGAAACACATCTACTCCCCCAATATTTGAAGTTTTGGGAATTTAAACCTCAAAATAAAAACTTAAAGCAAAGAATATTTTAATAAATAAAAATATTTCCCGATTCTTAAGTTCGGGCGATTTAAAAGTTGCAAAGGAAGTTTCGAGCGATGCTCAGTTTCGGGCGATTCATAGGCTCGGTCAATTAATTAAAATAAAATCCAAAGTAGTTCCGAGCGATTCTTAGTTCTCCGAGAAAAAAACATATTAATTTGAAATTTCAGTTCAAAATTTTATAAAGGTAAAATTGACGAAATATTTCAAAACCTCCCCCTAAATTAATTGATTTTGTAAATTACTTAATCATGTAAACTAGGATTGAAAATGTTTTTCAGAATAAAATGCAGTTCTTCCTAGATTTTACTAACATAGTAGGTATGCAATTCATTTGAGCACATATGCATATTGAAAATACAGTGAACTACGAACACGTAATTTTATGCATATTTAGAATTTACCAAATTTGTCAGTGTAGTTTTAGCTGTCCACATTCCATTCCTTAATCACGTATGTGGGGCTGCTTCAGGTACCATACGTGAGGGATAATCGTGGTTACTCGCGTCGCCAACCAGTCACGGGTGTGGAGTAACCATCTCTATGTACCTACCCATGCTGGAAACTGCAAAACATCTCAAGCAGATTTTGGTACCCATCTAAGAATGGGTCCTTTCGTATTAGATCTAGAGTTTATGCATGCGTCTTTCATAGATTTATGTCCTACGTCAACTTTAGGTTTATCTATGGCGTTAATTGTTGATTTAGGAACCAAATCTTTCTAATTCCTAAGGGATAACAAAGGCTAGTGCTTGCCCTAAGTTCTTGTTTTGTAATCCAGATTTTTTAATTCCCAAAACTTTAGCTTTAGCTTCAGTCTTAGGGTGCTTTGATTGGATGCTTTTGTGATCTTTTCGTTTGTCAAGTTTAGAACTGGACTTGGGAGACGGATGTGTAGGCTTTCTTTCTGTTCGTTTGAATCATCTCCTTTTGAGTTTGCGAGCCTAACTTAGCAAAGAAGCGTTCATCGTTCTTGGTTGTACGTGCATTTGCTAATCTAAAACGAGAATTTAAGGCTAGTGCATCATCATAAGAAAAGTGAAAATTAGAGAGCATAGATGTTCGTACAGGTTCAGAAAATGAAATAATGGATGGAGATGTGGCAATGTTAGATTTAGCTTGTGACTGTTGCCTGCTTTGCGAATTTGAACATGATGCTCTAAATTTAATTGCCTCCTTCTTTTTAAAAGAAGGAGCACAATCAAATAATAGGTCGTAGCCTGTGGCTATCTCCTTTCCTTTCATTCTATTTAAAATTTTACCTGTAGGTGCATGCGAGGATAAGTTGGTACGCATTGATTTTCTCGATGCATTCTGCTTCCTTAGTGTCCTAGGGGTGTTAGAGTTTCTATTTTAGACTCAGCTAGAGACATTTGTGGAGACGTTGAAGCTATAATGTTATTGATTGTTTTTCGAGTGAGGAAATTATTGTCAATAGCACGTCATTTTCTACCTGAAAAACAATCTTTTCGGACTCTAGGGTCGAGCGCAAGTCAGAGATTTCCTTAATTGCTGGTGGGATATATGCACTAGAGGGGCTGGACTGTGCTAAGTCACGGGACGTGTTCTCGAGAATTATTGGTGTTGAAGGGGGAATAAGAGCATCTAGGTAGTCATCAGACAAAGGTATTTCCCTTTCTTGTAGCTATTATTCATAGCTTCATAGTCAAGTGGAATTTCTACTCCTGTATTCCTATCTCCATCACTTTCTGGTGTGAAGGCCATAATTTAGGCATGTTAATCCCTAAATAGCTAATATCATACGGATCATATGGGTTTAGGGATTTCTTCACAGCTAGAGTAGGGTTTGGAACAAAGCCTAGACCTGCACGTGGATCGTAGAATTCTGTGTCCTTAGGCTGGTTCAAGAAGATCGTTCGATCTGTTTGTCCTCTTTTTGTTAGGAGGTCCTCTAGCTTTTTAATCCTAGCATACAGTTTTACACGTTCTTTATTCAGGAGATCGAACTCGCATGTTTTATTGATTCGCTCACGATGCAAGTTGTCAATTTTAACGTTAGCTCGCTAACCTGTGTCTTCAACTTTACTATTTCAGCGTCGCGATGTCAATTTTGATTGCGCTACTTCCAGCTGGCAATCAAGATTACTCATCTCTTGAAGCTGCCTGAGCAGGACATTGATAATTGTTATCAAACGAGTTTGCAAGTCGTTGATTGTCCTCTCATGATCAACACATTTGCTTGTTGTTTGCTCGTAGTTTGAGACTTTGTTAGTTAAATCAATGACTTTTGACGCTGATTCAGCTAAATTGGCTTCAGAATTAGCTAAGCTAGTTTCTATTCTATCTACGTTTTCACGTGTCATATCTAGATCGACTATAGTCTTAGCTAGTTCATTTTCTACTGACCTAAACTTGCTATGAAGAGCCGTAAATTTTTCTTGGAGTTCGAAATACAAACGGGGTCAATAGATTCTACCTCCCTTTCTGAAGACGCTTCCTCGTTTTTACCACCATCGACTGCTTCCATGTCATTCGGCTCCGATTTATCTCCTTTCACCAGGGTTTTTTGACTACACTCTCTTGCTCGCTTTCAGACGTTTCATCGAGCCAGCTGTCTTGTTCTCCCATCAAGGCTACTTCAGCTTTGTTTGCTTAATCCGTCGTAATTTTCTGGAGTAGTACTCTCAGCCTTCCTTTTGGTTAGAAAGCAGTCTATAGCCGTGTGCCCAGGTTTGCTGCAATTATAGCATTTGATTGGCTCTGCTTTTTCTTACTATGGGAGTTGTGGAAGGGTGCCATTGATTCGAAGTTTTCAGAATTTAAGCGTTGAAAAACTTTTGGTGTACCCCGTAGACTGTGTGATGATTTCGAAACTTCGAGAAAATGCCAAGTCTTTTTCTATAATATACTTGATGTTGTAAGTAGATCGTTGGATATTGATCGTTGACACGTTCGTGGATTTGGTTTAAAAAAAATTGTGGATTTTTTTTTTTTTTTAAGAAAGCTTTAAGTGTGATTTTCTAAGGGTGATTAGTGAGAATTGGATCGCCCGATTAAAAATTCGAATGATGAAGATTTCGACTAAAAAATCTAAAATTTTTGAAATCGGGTGAATTTGCAAAACGAAGTTTTCGCTGAAATTAATTCGGGCGAATTGCTGTTCAGAAGAGGATCAAATCGGGCTATTGTTTGTCAAAGGACTGAAATTCGCCGAGAGTTTCAAAATCGGCGATTTGCAAATTCTAGCTACAGTACCAAACCGTGTGATTCAGTGATTTATATTCCTACAAGAATTTACTGAAATTGGCCGATTTGTTCTGTGAGGAACAAGTGAACTATTTATTGAAATCGTGCGATTAAGTGCGTGGAATTAAATTCGCTACAGTTGAGTAGCTACAGCTACAGTGAAATTAATACAGTAATCGGGAGATTTGAAAGTGCTACAGTAATCGGAACAGTGAATTTTGCTACCGTAACCGCTACAGTAACTTTGCTAGTAATCGGGCGATTCTTTGTGATGATTAAAATTTGCTACAGTGAAATAAGAAGTTCGATCGAAACAAGATTTGATTATTTCGCTACAGTGAAATCACTTTGTTACAGTGTTGCTACAGTGTTGAAGTGTTTCGCCCGAAATAATTGTTACAGTGATCTTATTGAATTTGCTACAGTGTTGAAGTGTTCGCCCGAAATATGTTACAGTGAATCGCTACAGTATATTTTGAAATCGGCGAGTATCGAGTCCTACAGTAATTTGCTACAGTGACTCGCACGATGCTACAGTGAATTTGTGAAACGGGCGATTATCGAGTGCAACAGTTTATCGGGCAAGAATCGGGTGCTACAGTGAATGAATCGCTACAGTAAAATCGTCCAATTGAATTGCTACAGTAATCGGTCAAATTTTGAAATCGTACAGTAAATCGCCCGATGAAAATTGCTACAGTAAACGGAACGAATTTGCTACAGTAATCGGGCAAATTTTGAAATCGCTACAGTAAATCGGCCCGATTTGAAAATTGCTACAGTAAACGGACACGAATTTGCTACAGTAATCGGGCAAATTTGAAATCGCTACAGTAAATCGCCCGATTTGAAAATTGCTACAGTAACGGACGAATTGCTACAGTAATCGGGCGATTTGTTCATCTGCCCGATTCTGGACTGAAAATTGACGAAAAACAGATCCGATTTCTACCCAAAAACTCACTCAAATCAAACTGGAAAATGTTGGGTAATCACTACAAATCACTCGAAAATAACCTAATTACCTCTTGAGCTTGCAAAATCAGTAAAATCAACTCAAAAAACTCAAGAAATGACATAAATTCAAAACTGAAAAAAAATTTAGAAACTTGCTCAAATCCTAACGTGTTTGCTCTGATACCACTTGTTAATCCCAGTATATCCAACTAAAACACATTTCTAGCATTTTAACACGAAAATAATGGAAGAATTTAACTTATCGTGGGGGCGATCGTGCGTGTTCTTGCGAGGGGTTTGAAGCTTCTCTCACAAAAAATTAATTTCTCTGTATTTCTCACACACACAAGACACCTAACTATGTGTTAGGATTTTAGTATTTATACCACATTTTGGTATATAATACTTGGGCCCTTGTAAGCCCATTACAATTCTAAGCTCACTGGGCTCTAAAACATTAAAGCCCAGTTCACTTAAATAAAATACTAGACTAAGATAAAATAATTACTTGAACACATAAAATATTCCTAACAATATATACATAGATATATAATATATATATATACATAGATATATATATATATAAAGGGAAAAAGAAAGGACTCATACTCTCGTAATCTTGCTTCAAAAGAATTCCCCCGTCTTCCAAATATAGACTTCAAGGACGAATCTCAAGCCTACAACGGTCAACTCTCTTCAAAAGGAGATGGTGGCTTCCAGTGCTAACTCGGCAAAGACCTCAACAGACCTGCTCCGAACCCTTGACCAAATTCAAGCAGCACGCATCACTTCGTACCGGATGTATGGATTTCAAGTTCTTATAGTTTTAGTCAGACCAAACTGAATCTATCATCGGAACACAGCCGAGTGTTAGTGACGATCTCAAACTCATAAAGCTACCCGTATTTGAGCGGAACACAGCCGAGTGTCTTGACTAGACCGATGAGGAAGATACAAAATTCCCTTACCTCACAAATTACTCGGACCAACCCCCATAGGTACAGGTGCTAATTTATTAGCTCCCTGGTAGAAGTCGCCGCATTAGGTTCAACGGCGCATGCACAACCGAGCCTTACCCACTCATCGATCTCCCAATAGACCGATGTTTCATAAAATCACGGGGAGCCACGTAATCTATCACCGCTTCACTTGAGCGGGAGATATAGAACTAAGTGGTAGTCAAGCCCCACACCACTGAACTTTCTTGAACACATCGAGTCTAGGTGTCCTCACTACGTTAAAGTTTTATATTTTTAGGACACATACACTTTTTCTCATCTGGACTTTGTGACCAGATCAGAACTTCCGTAGACATGTCATTCTAAGACATGCTTCGATGATCGAAAGGAAGTCCTGCTGTCACGCCCTGACCCAAACCGGAGGCATGACAGCCGCCGCGCTTCTCTTGAGAAACGCAAGGCTAACGATATTAACTCAAATGATAACGAGGATATAGATTTGAAGCTCACAAAAGGTGTATTTACATATCAAAGGAGGTTTACAATGTTTATACAACATCGAAGATCGATCAACGAAGGTATAAAATATACAATCCAAAATCCTCCTTCCAAAATATATAACCGCCAATGGATCCTTCAACAAAGCAAAATAGGGTACCAAGTAGGATGAGAACAACATCGGAAAGGATGATCAAACGATGGGAAACCTCCTGTCAAAATGATAACCTAAAAGAGAAAAGGTTTATACGGGGTGAGCAAACCACTAGCTCAGTGAGAAGATAATACAGACACACCTTACCCTCATGGAAGGCGTATCCTCAACGATTAACACCAACACAATAATCAACCATCGAGGAAAATAATCATTTCTATCGAAATAAACCTATTCAACAATCAATTCATCACACAAAAAAAGCACGTAATGACAATCCACGTCGTTATCACATAAACGACGAGTGGGTAGCCATAACTATCTCGAACTGAACTCCCCGTCGAGAGTCAGACGAATCCGTCACCGTACGCTAAACAAATGCCATGAATACTTCAATAAACAATGATAGCATGCATGTCCCACACACCGGTGACGTTGGCCGAATCAAATCCCGACGATCACCTTCCAATAACAATGGCAAATGGATAGGTGCAATCGTCATGCCACACTCACCCGGGTTTCCCAAACCACGGGCTACTAATGTCACTCTCACTCACCCGAATCGTGGCGGGTTCGGGCTACTAATGTCTCGGTACTGAGTATGCAACATCAAATGAATAGCCAATATCACAGCTCGTAAGCCACAAATAGTTCAATGATACCAATGAGACACGTAATGTCATATACAAAGTCACGAGTAATCGTAACAATCCCAAAGCAACCAAGTTTGTCGACAAAAGTCACATCATGCAAGTAAGTATCTCATGGAATCCTATAGCCGACAAGGCTTACTATCACATCATAAACTAAAATATCATATGGCATAATACAAGACGAGACACCGTGAGTCCACACTTCCCACGAATGGAAGATGTCCTCGTATTATCAACTCACCGGGAATACTAATTTGAAGCGTCACCGGCTGCCGTCGTAGATCTTGTCGTTCCTCCGCCTAATTAAGAAAATAATGGCTTAAACACAACACTAAGCAACATTAATTCAATCCTCGGTCTTCGGGTATAAAACAACCAAAAAGAATATTTAAACAGCATCATAACGTATGTTTCGAAGAGGATTATTTGCAGCGGGACAAAAACGACAAACCAAAATATAACGCAAAAGTATAGTGAAAATCTCGAATTTACAGCTGAAAGTTTGAAAATTCATTACTAATTGTAGAAATATCGAATGATGTGATTCCAGCGGTACGGAAAGCCCAAGAAGTTAGCTTTCCACAGAAATTGATTTGATGACAATAAATCAGTATAACCATTTCAAATCAGAATACAGTGACTGCGCGACAGAAATTTCCTGGTAGTAGCTGAATGTTCAAAAATTCATAACAAACTGTACAGGTATCAGATTGAGCTGATTTCTGCGTCTGAGAAAAGATAAAGATCTTAGCTTTCAACAAAAACTAGATTCGAAACGATCGGCGCACAAAACTAGATCAAATTCGCAGATAACTGCAACTACGCACAACAGAAATCTCGAACGGATGGAAACAATTAAAGATGAGTGCTAATGCAAATTTTCAGCATCCAATCGTACCTGAATAAGACCCAAGCTTAATTAGAACTGTGGAGTTAGGTTTTGAATTCTCCCCTACTCTCTTTTCTCTCTTCTCCCTCCACGTTACTTAGCATCTAAGGGTTTTTCTTTTTTTCTAAAGGATAACTATCATAGAAATAGAGTGGGCTTTGGGCTTAAATTTTATTTTAATAGGCTCAAACCTATTGGGTGTTATAAAGTATCCCCCCTTCAAAAAGTTCGTCCCGAAACCTAACGTACCTAATGGATCGAAATGGTGTGGATATTGACCATGCATAAGTGCATCAGGTTCCCACGTTTCTTCTTCAATTTTGTCACTTCGCCAAAAGAACTTTACCATAGGAATGGACTTGCTACGAAGTTTCTTCTCTTGTCGATCCAAAAATTGAACGGTTGAACTTCGTATGAGAGATTTTCTTTTAGGTCGAGAGGAGGAGATTCAAGTAAATATGAAGGGTCTGGCTCATACTTTCGCAGCATAGACAGGTGGAAGACGTTATGGATTTGTGACAATTCGGATGGTAGCTCGAGTCTATAGGCAACTCTGCCAATCCGTCGATAATGAAAAAGGGCCGATTAAAACGGGGGCTAAGCTTACCACGGTGACGAAACGTAAACACGCCCTTCCACGAGAAATCTTTAGAAATACCATGTCACCCACATTGAATTCCAGATCACGCCTTCGATTATCTGCATAGCTCTTTTGTCGATCCTGAGCCGCCTTAAGCTTTCTCGGATGAGCTGTACTTTTTCAGCCGCGTCCTCAATGAATTCTGCTTGTTCAATTTTCCTCTCGCCAACTTCATTCCAAAAGAGCGGTGTTCGACACTTTCGGCCATAGAGAGCTTCATAGGGGGCATTTCTATACTTGAATGAAAGATATTGTTGTAGGCGAACTCCATCAACGCTACATATCTATCCCAGCTGCCGCTGAGATTCAAACAACCGCACGTAATATATCTTCCAAAATTTGGATTGTGCGCTCCGACTGTCCATCGGTCTGAGGGTGATACGCCGTACTAATTGTAGAAATATCGGATTGATGTGATTCCAGCGGCTACGAAAAGCCCAAGAAGTTAGCTTTCACAAAAATTGATTTGATGACAATACGATCAGTATAACCATTTCAAAATCAGAATACAGGGACTGCGCAATAGAAATTTTCCTGGTAGTAGCTGAATGTTCAAAAATTCATAACAAATTGTACAGGTATCAGATGAGCTGATTTCTGCGGCTGAGAAAAGATAAAGATCTTAGCTTCAACAGAAACAGGATTCGAAACGATTGGAGCACAATAACTAGATCAAATTCGCAGATAACTGCAACTACGCACAACAGAAATCTTGAACGGATGGAAACAATTAAAGATGAGTGCTAATGCAAATTTTCAGCACCATACCTGAATAAGACCCAAGCATAATTAGAACTGTGGAGTTAGGTTCGAATTCTCCCTACTCTCTTTTCTCTCTTCTCCCTCCACGTTACTTAGCATCTAAGGGTTTTTCTTTTTCTAAAGGATAACTATCATAGAATAGAGTGGGCTTTGGGCTTAAATTTTATTTTAATTGGCTCAAACCTATTGGGTGTTATACCTGCCGTTGCAACATCAAAACAAACGGTTTCAGGCCATCGTGTTCGAGCTAGTCTCAATAACGATGTAAACGGAATGCCTATGTGGCTCCGGATTCTCAGCCTTGTTCTCACAGGCCACGTCTCAGAGTTTAACTCTGAAGTCGTGTCGACGGACTACCTTGTTGCTCTGTCAGGTTATTACCCACCTGAGTACCCACCAATTCCGCTGCGCATATTGCTCTGAAGTTGGGCTCTCGTGCTCTTTTGATGGACAATCCGAAGGAGCCTAGATACATTTCGGAAAATACACGCGACGTACACCTTCTTCTTGAGCCAGACCACCAATCAACTCCATTATCTTGTCCCGACGATGCGATCTTCTTGCCAAAGACGATGCCTCATTTTGACCTATCGCATGACGATCTCCCTAGCTCGATCTTCATGAGGGGGAGGAGTACTAGAGCAAAATGGGAGCAGCACCACGACGAAAGTGCAATGATTAGAAAATGCCAAATCAAGCGTCGTCAAATGCCAAATTTCAAGAATCAAAGCTGCCGACTGGTGTACATCTCTTCAAATTTAATGAGAACTCCTCAAACCAACAAAAGGTTGAACAAACGTAGGGTAAGTGGTGACTATCAAGGGAGAGATCGAACACAAAGAGAGATGATCCAACAAGCAGCTTTGGACACTTAAGAGAAGAGAAGTTCAAGAGACGGTGAGCTTGAAAGATCTTTTAAAGAGAGGTCACAAGACAAAACAAGGCAAAGGAGGATGTGATTGAAGAAGAACACGCATGCAAATGCTTCGAGGTAACAACTCTGATACGTGTTCTTTGAGGACTCAGGACAATTACAAGACGAAGATAACCGCGCTGAGTTGCAAATTGAACACAAAAGGGGATTGTTAGGAATTATTATGTGTTCAATTAATTATTTAATCTTAATCTTGTAATTTGTTTAAGTGAACTGTGCTTTAATGTTTTAGAGCCCAGTGATCTATTCTTGTAATGGGCTTTCAAGGGCCCAAGTATTATATATCAACTTATGGTATAAATACTAAAACCCTAACACGTTAGGGTTGTCTTGTGCGTGATAATTAATAGAAAGAGAATTTAGAGAAGGAGTCCCAACCCCCTCACGCAAGCCACGCTAAGTGAATTCTTCCATTTATTTTGTGGTATAATTGCTTGAAATATGATTTAGTTTGGATATAAACGGACCAACAGTTCCTGACACGTTCCAGTGTTTCATATATTTCATTGCTATCCCATCTCATCGTCTCTTTGGATATCTAAAGAGTTAATTCATTCTTCAATTACAGTCTTCGTCGAATAACTTAGCCAGCGCCTAACTGTAGCTTGTCGACTGAATTTTTTATATCTGCGAATAAATTAGCTAGCAGTAGTTTGTTGACTGAAAATTGAATTTTTAAATTCCAATACTTTAATTGGGTGATCATGATAAACTAAAGCAATGCTCGTAGTAATTAAGGTAACTGTCATATCGAGAAACTTAAGCCAAGATCTCTTGTGATTTCTTGGACTATGCATGGAAAGATATAAGATAAAATTACCCCAAGGTATTCATTTAATCTTTTGAGGTCTAGGTGCTTTCATTAATGTCTTCGAATTGTATACATAAAAGCAAATTCATTTAAAGTATGGTGCCCATTATTTGCAACGTTACATGCAATAATCTTCTTCAAACACATTTTTGTAATTTCTTGCAACCCATCTCACATGGCTTCACCCACTTATTACATGTCAAAGCAACGCACATTTTCTACGTAAAAAGCTTATCGTTATACATTTTGCTTCAAACCTTGGTTTCGCCTGTAAAATCAACGGCTCGGCCATAAACATATGACTCGACTCGACCAAATCGATATTCGACACGTTGGGCGGTTGCTCCAAAAACCCTTGAAGAAGCCTAGCAAATAGCATAAGGGTTACTGCTGAACCACAAACGCTCCAGGACAACCCCTTCGTCCCGCCCCAACGTCACCACCATGCGAGTTCTGGGCCCTAATTTTTAAAACAAAAATATACATGTAAAAAAAGTATATAATTATAGAAGGGTTTAATTATTTTCTCTCGGTCATGTAAATTAAGAGGATGGCATTATAGGAAACACGAAACTTAAGGGGGTGAAATCGACAGAACTTCAGAATTAAGCAATTAGGGACATTAGTATACGCTTGGGAACATGTGTTTGCCCAAATTCTAGGGTTTCGTAAGTAATGTAGGGGTCGGCGAAATAGGAGTGACATTATATGAAATAACTTCCAAAATAAGCATTTTGAGACAAAATCTAAGGTTCCAACATATTGTCCCTAATTTGCTTATTTTGAAAGTTATTGTCTTATAATGTCACCCCCTAACCCCTCTGAAAGAACCCTTATACGAATGATACCTCGCGTGACAGCTTAAGCTTTTAAGTTACGATCATTTTACCTGATCTAGGGTGACATCTTCACCGTCTAGAAAGTGACGGTCAGGATTGAATAAAAGAGGATCTTGCCAAGTCCTAGGGTTTCGTCCAAGCCAAGACGACTAACGAGTATGTGGCTACCCTTCGGTATGAAGTAACCGCCGACGAAACCGTCTTGGGTGACTCATGGGCTACGTTTAATGCGCAATTGGGTGCAACCTAAACGACTCTTTCACGCAAGCTTTTATGAAATTAAGACGTGGAACGTCCGATTCTTGGACAAGTCTTTCTTTTCCGACCACTTTGTCTAGTTCGGCAACGGCCTTTTCAAAATATTAGGTTGATTGATCATCTCTGCTAAAGCCCATTCGACAGCATTAGATGGGTTGTCTACCCCAGCTATCATAATTCCTGTCAAAAAATCGAACTATACTTTAATGAATAAAATGAATCCATTTTTGTCCTACGTTATGTTTTATTTAACGGCAAGTTGAAGCGTCGTGATTGTCGTTCTTGTATTAACTAATTCACGACATTGTCGGATTATGTAAGAAAATTTCTACCTAATACCCATTTTTGTCCTAGATTATGTTTACTATATCATGTTTACCCAACATCACTTTAACTCGTCAATGGGAAATGTATCATCTAATCATTTTTTTTAAATTTACTTTGGCAAGAAAACCAACTAAGGTTCTTACCTAAGTTATAATAAAATTAGTTGAGGAGGAGGAGCAGGATGACACTTACCTAACTAGTATAAGTTAGTTATACAAAAAACAGAAGCTTTTACCTACTAACTAGGATATGATAAGAAGAAGAGAAGTACTTACAATGATTTGTGCCTTAATCTCTTGAGTTGTCAACAAGGGTTTCCCTCTTCATTCTTGAGATTGATCATAGCATCAAGCAAATCTTCCTCAACCTTAACATCCCTCTTCCCACATTTGAACTCTCTTGTCAACTATTGGATCATGGTACTTCTTCAAACGCCTATCCCATCGTTCATTTTCTTCTTTTCGCCATCAAGATCAAGAAAACTCGAGGAAAGGAACATAGTCCGCAATCGCAAAGCAATTCAGATGCGCCAAAATCGTAAAAATACCGTCCAAGTGCTCTTCTTCCTCAACTCCATGGCCTCCATCTTCACTCCCATGTCCAAAAAACCTCTTGTTGAAAACAAATGTCCTAATCAAATTCCACAGTAGTGCTGCGTAACTCTTACATTCACATTCCCTGTCTTGCAAAGGTTCGTAGACGTAATGAACTAAATGATCAGCTTCCTCGCACCTCTTCTTGCACAACCATGACTCTTCTCTCGCGATATTACACGCGAGAAAATAGCCCTTCTCATCTCTCTCCATCTCTCTCCATAGGGTAAAGGCCAGTGGATAGCAATCGACGTCCCTATCTGTTTGAACGACATTCTTTCTGGCCTCGATGCAAAAATAGCATCTTGGTAAGTTACGAATTCTCTTGCAAGTTCTGGCGATGAAACGATGACGACGTGGGTTTTCCAAGGCGAAGCTTGAAATTTCGGTGCCCATTTCTTGCATGATGGTGCATCCATCGAAATGCTGGCTTTTTCTTTGGTTTTGAAAATGCAGCCGATGATAGGGTACCTTTGGACCAGGTGGAAGCTTATGATTATTAGGGTTTTGTGTTTTTCCCCTCAGCCATTGTAAAGTAGTAGTGTAGAGAGGAGAACTAATGGTGAATGAGGATAAGAGTGATGAAATGTATCTTTGAGTTGCTTTTTCCATGGGATTAATCTAAGTTTGAGGATATTGTTTATTTGATGAGATGTGTGTGTGTGAGTTCGTGGATTCCTTTATAGGATAGGCCAAAGAACATCAAGGTGTTAAATTTAATAAAACTCATTGATAGAGATGTCTTTCATACCATTAAGTTAGTAGCAACGAAATACAATTATTAATAAAAAAAAACCTTTTTCGATGTCATCAATTATAGCTTATTAGGGTTCAAAGCCAACCAATGTGACAATTTTCATAAAAATAAGTTCACATTTTGGTATTGTAACTATAAAGTTGTGCTGCACGTTCTTGGTAATTTATAATTAAGTTGTTCTTGTTTATCCGGTGATATGACACTAGATTTAAATATTATATATTACAGAAAAGAAAATAAGGGTGGGTTTGGGTAGTAATGGAGTTGAGTTGGTATGAATGCTTTCATTTATGTTATGTTAATGTTGAGCCTTCAACACTGGCAATGTTGGAGGAACATTCTACGTCAAACATCTGTTGACTGAGAGTGTTCCCTTTCTCAGTTTTATCTTTCATGCCCAAAACTTGTTTAATCAGTATCTTGGCTATTTTTAGTGATGTGCAGGACTTATATAAGGATAGAGAATGGATCATACCGTGGAAAACGTGTGGAGCTGCTTGAACGAATTGGGGAAGTGCACTTACCTTAAATAGAAGATTTGAAGATCAAAAGAGAATTGGTTAAGTGACTACCCAGATTAGAAGATCTGAATATCAAAAGAGAATCATTCAACCAGCTACCATAAATAGGAGATAAGAGATCGGCATTGATGAGAAGAATCGAACTAAATATATACTATATTTAGAGAGATCTTCGAATAGATATTCAAGGGATCTTTTATCAATTCAAGATGGAGCCAAGACCTTTAAATAAGAGTTATTTCGAGCTGCAAAGTAGACTTTCGAGAGAGCTTTCAAGGAGTAACTTTGAGCGACATATTGAGCGAAAACGATGAGCGAAACACATATCGAGTTTGAGCGAGTTTTACATATTGCGAGAGTTTGTCTTTTTGTCTAGCTTTTCAAAGGTCGAAAGATCTTGTAGTTTGCAGAATCCTTTTTATTCGTAGGTTTTGCTAGACGTGTTTTTTACTATCTTCGGATAGTTATTTTGCCATCCATTGTTGTTAGTGGAATTTCGCCTTGAGGCACGCAGCAAGTATTTGACTTGCTGCACAGATTTACATCTCGTGTTATTTCTGTTTCGTCACTAAGTAATTACAATATTTCGTTGTGCACCTGAATGTTAGGTTGAGTGTTACCCGACATTTTACCCACATCTAGTCTATACTTAGTGTTTACATCCATATGTACGGGACCACTTCATGTTATAATCGAGCAAATCATATTAAAAAACAAACAATATTTTCTTGTTGTTCTTAACATGGTTTTAACGTTCAGCGTTTCATTAGAAATTTCATTACTATCCCATCGTCTCTTTGGATATCTAAAGAGTTACTTCATTTATCAATTACAATCTTCGTCGAATAAATTAGCCAACGCCTAACTGTAGTTTGTCGACTTGAATGCGAATAAATTAGCTAGCAGTAGTTTGTTGACTGAAATTTGGATATTTTTAATTCCTTAATACTTTATCGGGTGATCGTGATAAACTAAAGACAAGTCGGTAGTAGTTAATGTAATTTCGATTGAGAAACTTAAGACAAGAACATGAGAAGTTCAAGCCAAGAACTTGTTTGATTTCTTGGCCGATGCATGGAAGATATAAGATTAAAATTACCACTAGGTATTCATTTAATCTTTTTAGGTCTAGGTGCCTTAATAATGTCTTCGATTCCCTTATTTTAGTGGCGTATTTGATATGTGGGCTCCGAGGAGACGTAAGAAAAATTACCAGCTTGACCCTTAACCGCACTTGGTTATTTACTAAAATCGCCCTTTGAACTGTTAGTGTGGCGGACAACTATGGTTAGGTTCCATTTTTATACATACATACAATCAAACAATTCATTTGAAGCATGATGCCCATTAGTTCCAACGTTACATTCAATAATCTTCCACCATTTTTTTTTTCTATATTTCTTGCAAATCGTTGTTGTTAACCCTATATATGGATATACATGATCTTGAATATATA
>JAPQWV010005337.1:0-20142 GCA_027422505.1 Craterostigma plantagineum | reverse complement strand
AATGTTTTGGCCTCAAACCTTGGCTTGGCCCATTAACCTAATTCTTTTGGGCCTCAACTTCTAAGCTTAGCCTATTTTTGAATATTCCTAATAAATTGAGGGTCACTTGGTACAATTTACTTGGCCAAATTTCGCAAGATCACCAAAGCACGTAATTTACCACACGAAACTTCATGTAAGTCGCATAAGCACAACATTAATGCATGAAAAGCACATAATTGTGGTCAACCTTTTGTGCAAATTTATTGGCCCTTACTATTTTCGAGGACCGGGTGCTACATCCTCTCCCCCCCCCCCCCCCCCTTAAAGAGGATTTCGCCCCCGAAATCAGCCCGTTTGGAAACAATTCAGGATAGCGGACCCTCATCTCATCCTCAGCGTTCCCAAGTCGCTTCTTCTATCGACTGGTTTCGCCACAGAACTTTCACTAGAGGAATTTCTTTATTCCAAGCCTTTTCGTTTCATTCATCAATTTTCCACATGTACTTCCTCGTAGCTCAAATCTGGCTTCAACTGTTGATGTAGAGTTTCGTTCACCAGCACGTGGCTTGGGTCAGCGATATACTTTCGCGAAGTTGAAACGTGGAATACTTCATGTACTTGCGACAACGATGCTGGTAGTTCCAATTGGTACGCTACTTTCGCCACTCATTTCACTATCTTGAGGGACAATGTACCTTGGGCTTAGTTTTCCCTTTTTGCCGAATCTCTTAACGCCCTTCATTGGCGACACTTTCACGAAAACCCATCATCAATTTCGAATTCTAGCGGTCTGCGTCTTCGATCCGCATAATTCTTTGTCTGCTTTGCGCCGTGCGCATTCTCTCTCGGATCGTCGCGATGATTTCCATCATTTCTCGGATCATATCTGGGCCTAACATCGCCCGTTCACCGACTTCATCCCAATGTACTGGGGATCTGACACTTTCGTCCGTATAAGGCTTCGTAAGGGGCCATTCCAATCGTGGCTTGATAACTATTGTTGTACGAGAATTCCACGAGTGGAAGGTACTTGCTCCAGTTGCCTTTGAAGTCAAGCACACAGACTCGTAGCATATCTTCTAGAGTCTGGATAGTCCGCTCGGATTGCCCTCCGTTTGCGGATGATAAGCCGTGCTAAACGACAATTTCGTCCCCATCGCTTTTTGTAAACTCGTCCAAAACTTAGATAAAAATCTGGATCACGATCTGATACTATCGACAGTTGGTACTCCATGAGTCGTACTATCTCTAGGGTGTACAGTTCCGCGTATCACTCCATGGTGAACGTAGTACCTATTGGCAGAAAATGAGCAGATTTCGTAAGTCGGTCTACAATCACCCATATCGCATCATGCCCTTTCACATTTTCGGCAATCCGCTCACGAAATCCATCGTTATATTGTCCCATTTCCACTCCGGAATCGGTAAGGGCTGCAGCATCCCTGCTGGCCGTTGGTGTTCTGCCTTAATTCGTTGACAAGTGAGGCATGACTGACGAATTCGGCTACGTCTTTCTTCATTCCTGGCCACCAGTAGTGCGCTCGTAGGTCTCTATACAGCTTCGTGGCTCCAGGATGCACTGAGTATGGTGTAGTATGTGCTTCCGCCATTATAGTTCTTCGAAGTCCTGCATCGTCCGGTATATATAATCTTTCCGTCGTCTCGGAATACATAGTCTACTGCCGCTGCTCTGTCTGGGTTCCCTTGATCTTGACATAGAACTCGTCATTTTCCTGAGCCTTCTTGATTCGTTCTAACAATGTCGGTTGAAGGGTCAAAGCTGCTAACTTCACCTCGACCTCGCCTAATGGTACGATCTCCACTTCTAGTTGTTGGAGTTCCGCGCTTACTGTCTTTCGAATTAAAGCATCTGCTACCACATTCGCCTTCCCTGGGTGGTAGTTGATTGCACAATCGTAGTCCTTCACTAATTCCAGCCACCTTCTCTGTCTCATGTTTAGCTCCTTTTGGGTGAAGAAGTGCTTTAAACTTTTGTGGTCGGTGTAGATTTCTCATCTTTCACAATATAGATAAGCCTCCATATCTTGAGGGCAAAGACCACAGCTGCTAGTTCCAGGTCGTGCGTAGGGTAGTTCTTTTTGTATTCCTTCAGTTGCCGTGAGGCATAGGCCACTACATTTCCGTTTCGCATTAATAACGCATCCTAAGCCGTTCTTTGAGGCATAGCTATAAACTCAGAATCCCCCGGTTCCTGACGGTATCATAAGGACTGGGGCTGTAGTCAGTCGCCTCTTAAGCTCTTGGAAGCTCTGGCTCACATTCCTTGCTCCAATGAAATGGCGTGTTCTTCCTCGTCAAATTTGTCAGTATTGAAGCTATTTTCGAGAAGTCCTTAATAAACTTCCTATAATAGCCCGCCAAGCCTAAGAAGCTCCGTACTTCTGTCACATTGGTCGGCTGTGGCCAGTTATTGATTGCCTCGATTTTGCTTGGTCCACTGAGATTCCCGCTCCAGAGACAATGTGTCCCAAGAATGCTACCTGATCCAGCCAAGGGGTACAACCAACAAGAAGGCATCGACTACGATGAAACTTTCGCCCTCGTCGCCAGGATCGAAGCAATACGAATTTTTCTTGCCTTTGCTGCTCACAAGACTTTAAAGTTTACCAAATGGACGTGAAGACTGGCATTTCTGAATGGATTTCTCAAAGAAGAAGTGTACGTTGATCAACCGGAAGGGTTCTTGAGCGAAGAGTTTCCTCATCACGT
The DNA here is from genome assembly GCA_027422505.1 of Craterostigma plantagineum. Classification (NCBI taxonomy): domain Eukaryota; kingdom Viridiplantae; phylum Streptophyta; class Magnoliopsida; order Lamiales; family Linderniaceae; genus Craterostigma; species Craterostigma plantagineum. The sequence goes on along the minus strand of JAPQWV010005337.1, from coordinate 17,430 downwards.
ATATCGACTCTACAAGGCCCTCTACGGACTAAAATAGGCTCCCCGAGCTTGGTACGACGCCCTTTCGGACTTCCTTGTTCAGTCTGGTTCAAGAAAGGATCTCTGGATACAACTCTCTTCATCAAGCGGAGTGGTCCGGACATCATCACAAAACCCCAAAACACTTAACTCTTTTTCACATTCTTACAAATACCGGAGAAAAATTCAAAAGTTTCGCACCTACTCTTCGAAAATTTCTCAACCTTTTGCGTCGTCGTCGTCTTCAAATCCGTCTTCAAACTCTGTTTATCTGCATTCTCCGTCCTCAAAATCAGCTTATGCGAAATTCTACACTAAATGTGAAACTTCAATCTTGAAAATTTTCTAAGTGTAGGAAAAATTTCGTATGAATTCCTAAATTGTCTCACATCACATGAATACTTTCAATCCAAATATTTTCTATGTATTGGGAAAAGGACTCTAAGTTAGCTTTAATTTTAGTTTTATTTTTCCGGGCACGTTTATGTCTCCTGTTATTGTTTCACCAACATCCCTGTTCTCACAATCTAATCCATACTAATAATGTTATAATTACAGTCAAGTACAGATATGACTAACACAAACCAAGAAGCACTTGAAGCGCTTGAGGCTGCCGCAGTTCAAGGGATGTAGCTCGCATCGAACTCAACACATTAACGTATGTTCCACCAATCGAGCAGGTCTTCCCAACAAGTCAATGGGCTTGCCCTGATACCAAACAACAATATGGTGGACTTGGACAACTTCAGATGCGAAGCCCCCATCATCATAGAGATCCTCAAAGGGCATCCCCTCCGCCACGCCCTCTCTCATGGCGAGCCAGAAGCTCAAGTCTACCTCCAACAGTTCTGGCACACTTTGCAGATAGCTGGACCACTCTACCTTGCTAAAACATTGTCCGCCCAAATCGATCAAGAAACTGTGGTCCTCACTCGCAAGACTGTCCAAGAAGTGCTTCAACTACCTATCTATTCACCATACGACCCACTACCAACTCACGAACAGCTCATCGAGGACATCGACAGATTAGGCTATCAACCTGAGAACACAAAGAAGATAGGCCACTCGTTCTCAGTGAAGTCACCACTCGCAACCTACGACAACCTTGGCGAACGTTATATCTCCTAATAAACAAGTGCATGTCAGGGAAGCATGCCGGCCAGGACCGTGGGAACCACCAAATCCTCACCATCCTAACCGGCATCGCCCACAACCGCAAGTACAACTACGCCGACATCATATGGATGGATCTCGTGTCCATGATTCAACGACGCGACCGAGAAGTCGCCAAGGGAGTCACAAAACCGCTTCGTACCCTACATGCGGTGGCTCCCAATGCTCATCAAACACTTCCGCATCTTCTCCACTAGCATCCGCATCCGCCCGGCGAGCGAGCACTTCATCATTCCCACTGTCGAGAAGTTCGCCAAGAAAAACACTCCGGCGAAAGATCGACACGCAATGATCATTCCGGACGACGTTCTCGCCTACGCAGACCCGACAAATCCGCACGTCCGTGAATATCGCGCCTCAACCGCCACATTCCGCGAAAGCCCCCGACCTCTATCCATTGTCCCTACGGAGCAGATCAACCCCACTGCTCCTAAACCCGGGGACTAGCCAAAACCCCACCACTACTTCCAAAAAGTCATCGAGTCGCGCCGCATCCTCTTCCACCCGCGTTCCGAAAAAACGGTCGCATGAGGATGAAGTAAGCCGCCCCATGGAGCGTCGATCGAAACAAAAAACACGATCGACCTCCTCAGCCACAAATAAGCCGAGCCGAACCAATAGGTACAGGAGGTGATGTGTTCACCTCCAGAGTAGAAGACGTGGCATCTGGCTCAACCACGCAAACGACCCCACCAATCACTTATCTTCCTGTCTACAGGAAAATATTTCATTCCACGAGGAGCCACGTATGCCATCGGCATCCCACTTGGAGATAGTCGATGTTTGAAACAAGCAGTCCCTCGCCTCAGACTGCATCCTCTTCATGCACATCGAGTATAGTGCCCTCACTCCCCATAATTTCGTACGTTTCTAGGACACATACACCTTTTTACCGCACTACAGAGTCTACGTGATTCTGTCAGAACGCTCGGTGATGTCTCTGTGACTGAGAGCGGAAGACCTAGCACGGCCAACATCACAACAACCGTGAGCCTAAGCCATCATTCGTTTGAGTCTGTCTCATCGATGATGCCAACGGGAAGTCTTAGTGACCCCGTCTTTTCCCGTCTGTGCAAACGGGCGCCGATCGGCTATCTTCTCCTATTCGGTGACAGTTGGATTTCTTCGTGATTCCAACTTGTTAAACTTACCCCAGTTCGTGACTGAGACCGCATTAGAGACTCGTCTTCAAGAGTTTGCAAAGACTCTTGAGGCGTCTATCCTCGATAAAGTCTACGCGCGTCTCGATGCGTCCACCATCGACAAAGGCAAGGTGTGGCCCCGGAGACGCCACCACCAACTCAAAATGTGGACGCTGAAGCTGTTCTCTCCTCAATTTCCGCAAAGGAGCTCTTCTACCTCCTACGAGCAAGATTCGAGTCAATGACGGAACTCGACGAGGAGGAACAGCAAATGAAGAAAATAATAACTCAACCCATGACATGCCGCACTCAAGGCGAGTCTAGCGGGATCCAGGCGCGCGATCAAGATGATGATCAAGATCGCCGCGAGGGGGAGAGGCAACAAGGCTCACAATCACAAGGACTCGTGCAATCGACGCCGCCTTCCTCCTCTGCACCTGAAACAACGCCCGCAACAGAAACCTAACACCCCCACTAGCCAAAAATCCCATCCCATTAACCCCGAGTCATTAGCCAAATCACCCACACTACCACCTACTACCGTCTCCGTAACTCTAGTCGTCACATCGGCGATAGAGACCACCACCACACCTTCTCCACCCACCGTCTCGGAACCTCTAACTACCACATCGACGTTAGAGGACACCACCACATCTACACCAACCGACGCCCAAATCATCCTAGCCAAAACCATCACCTCATCCGAAACCACCAGAATCTCCACCACAACCATCCCCACAATCCTCAAACTCCCCCGACGCAACACCCTCGCCACCACACAGCCATACCCCTCTCAATACCGATTCCAACATGGCTTCCGAGGATGTCTACTGCGCACAGAGCGAGATTGAGGCCTACATCTTTAACGATGAATGGCTGTACACACCCGCCGATGCAGTAGCAGCCAGGAAGTTGGTGGAAAATGCTCGACGTCTGCTAAAGGAAGCCTCGCTCACGCTAATCAACACTGCAGACAACGAGAACGGAGAGGAGTACGACGCTGAACCTGCGAGCTCGAGAACATCCTACAATTTCAAGCGCAGCAAGCTGAGGCTCCTGCTGCTCAACAGGATGTGCCCACGGCGGATATACCAGAAGCACCGTGGGAAAATAAGAAGATCACCGTGCCATTTCAAGAAGAGATCAGGATGAGGATCTGGCGGCGCAAGGAGCAAATCATCACGACCTTCAACCAATATGAGCTGATGAACATTCAAAATTGGAGCGAGGAAAAGAAGAAGCTCTATCGATGGAGCCTTCTTTGCCACAAGTGCACAAAGAGGACGTTGTCCGATGAAGAAAATATCGCTCTGGAAATGAATCGGGCCCCCATCTGCAAAGTCACTGACCTTCGCCAAGAGTCGAAAGGACGTGTTCACTATCCAGTGTTCACGGTGATGAGGCAAGACGGGAGCTGATGTGAAGTAAGCGAGGCGGACTTCAAATTTCTGCGATTAGGTGATCTGTACAACATGCTGGAATCCATGAAGCAGTTCAGACTCGTCCTCAGAAGTTCGGGACATCTCGTACGGGCTGAACCGGTCACCATGGGCTACATAGCTCTCAAGCACCATATGCTCCGACAGGTCAGATTCTTCGCCACCCATGATCTGCAGAAGGCGGTGGAGCACAACCTGAAGAAGGTGAACCTAACTCGCCCATCTTTCAAGAATGCGGACGACTACCGAGAAGGCGATGTGATCGACGGAGATGATCCGGCGGTCGCCTACTCGAACTACAAGGGAAAGATGAGGCTGCTGCACTGCTCCGAAGTGGCAAAATTCTCAGATGGGACGCTCACCATCATCCAAGACAAACTCATGAGGATTTGCCGCATCCTTTCGGAAGAAGATCCATACTGCCGATCCAAGTTCGCGAAGTTCATCGACGCTATAGCTGATGGAATGGTCCTTCGAAGGAATCTCCGCGCCTTCGAGTTCAAGCTAGGACTTCGCGAAACACACACTCGCTAATCACCATCACAACGCCAAGTTCCAAGACTCCCAACAATTGATACAAAGGGGGAGATTGTTAGGATATTTATAGATTGTGTCAATAGTTTAAATCTTGGGTTTAATATTGTAATTTTCTTTGTAGCTTGGGCTTTGGACTAGAATGTAATTATTTAAATTTTTAGTGTTTGGGCCTTAATATACCTAGGGTTAATGTGGTATATAAGGTTTTACCAACACAATTTGAAAGGTAATCAAAGATCAAAAGGCTTATCCTATTTTTCACACAATACACACACTTGAAGGTGAGATTCTCTCCTTTTCATTCCATTAAATCCTCTTTGATTCCTTGTTTGGTGCAATCGGACCAACATGTTCAACTGTCTATAGTTGATACATAATCTGAGCGTACCATCCTTCTTTTTAACAAAGAGTACAGGTGCTCCCCATGGTGATACACTTGGCCGTATATATCGTTTGTCTAATAATTCCTTCAGCTGTACTTTTAACTCGTTCAACTCTATTGGTGCCATTCGATATGGTGGAATAGAAATTGGCGTCGTGCCTGGTTGAAGCTCAATCGTAAATTCTGTATCTCGATCTGGTGGTAATCCAGACAAATCCTCCGGGAAAACATCAGGGTATTCATTTACCACGGCAATATCTTCCACCTTTAATCCACACAATCGTGTATCTATAATATACGCCATATAACACTGACACCCTTTTCTTATCAATTTGGATGCTTGTAAATTAGAGATCTGACATGCCGTCCATACATTCTTTTCTCCTTTAAACACTATATGTGTTTGATCCGAAGGAAACAATTCAATTTCCTTTTTAAAACAATCTAGTTCTCGATATTACGTAGTTAAGGGTAAAACTAATAAGGTCGCCTTCATCTCTACTCCATCGCTAACAATTTTACATTTCGGGTATACTGTACTTATTATGACCATTTCACCCGTTGGAAGTCTAACATTTACTTTATTTTCTAGGGTTTCGGGTTTATCATGTAATAATATGCAAATGTTCGTGACATGAATGAGTGCGTTGCTCCTGGATCGAATAAAACATATGCATCAATATCACATATAGATAACTTACCCGTGATTATACGTGACCCCTCTTTGGCTTCTTCACGAGTCATCGTGAAAATCCGACCCTGTGCTGGCTGTCCATAAGCTGTCCTACAGACTCTCCTATTCCTGCGCCACTGGTATAAGATCCTCGGCCCCTTCCCCTTCCACGATTAGTGGAGGGTCCGCTAACTCGTGATTGCTCCACTGTAGGTTGCGTTTGCGACATTGGACAATTTCTAGCCAAATGTCCGCGTTGACCACATTTGAAACATTCGCCAGTGAACCATCTACAGACACCCGTGTGATTCTTCCCACAATGTTCACACACTGGTATTGGTGAGGAATTTCGGTTCCTCGTCCAACAGTTCTTGTTCCCCCCATACTACTTCTGGCAGGACCACTTGATGTGTTTATCGATGTCGATGGAATTCCAACCTTCTAAATTTTCCACTCGACGATTCTTCACCTGCCCTCCTTTCACTACTTTGATAGTTTTTCGATTCTGTTTCCAACTTTTCAGCACGAATAGCTGCTGCCCTTAATCTGCCATAGGATTCCATATCAGAGGGAGTGATACGATTTCTAATTGTATATCGAAGTCCAGATTCAAATCTTCGACACTTGTTTCTTTCAGTAGCAACCATATGAGGAGCATAACGGGACAGCTGATTGAACAACACTTCGTATTCACCTACAGACTTATTTCCTTGCTTAAGTTCCAAGAACTCCTTTTCCTTCTGATCCTTATAAACTTCTGGCATATAGGTGTCGTTGAATTCTCTTAAGAAATCCTCCCAAGTTAACACTGGAGGTTGTGCCATACTATCTGGAACTGTTTCCCACCATTCATATGCATGTCCTTGTAAGAGTGACACTGCATAATCAAACTTTTCCTCTGGTGTACACTGCATCATATTAAAAACCCTTTTGTTCTTTTTAACCACGTTTTCTGCCTCAGCAGGATCCGTTGTTCCCATAAAATCCACAGCACCCAGTTTCCTAAGCTTATCATATCGCCTTTAACGGGAATTGTCAGGGATTTTCACGCTCAGTTGCCTGCTAAATATCTACAGCAACTGTGGAAACAATTATTCAGAGTATGATCGCAACATGTTATTCCATTATACAAATAATAAACAAAACTGTAGCATAAAATATTTTCTTCCTTTCGTTTGCTTACATAGACTTTCTAAAGAATATACCATCGTCATAGAATCCGTAGATTCATAACACTCGTACTGTAAACATTTCAACTCACATAATCATCACTTAATCAATCATCGAAGGTTGTCATATAACCATAGTCCATAAAATCATTCATTTAATCCAGACCAATGCAATTCTACATGATCACTTATTTCTGATACTTCCGTTATGACCTGCTAGACTCGTACTATTGACCCGTAGGGCCCCATGCATGGGACTCTGTAACCGTAAATATATTTCTGTTTGCCTGTACAGGACTCTGTAATCTCCGATTTGAAGGGATGTAACCATAGCTGTGTATCAAGTCGTCCGATGTCATAGCAGTCATAACGGTTTCTCTTTTCTTTACTGCTTTACTTTCATCTTATATGACATATAAATTCTATATACCATCGAATCACACATATCATACAGTAGCACATTGTGGCCACATAATTCACATTCATTTCAAGTAATACTTTTATAAGAAAAATCATCAATCATTTAATTCGCATAAAGCACATAAAAACAGAACACATGTTGCATATCATACTCACAGTATGGCTTAAAGCCTCACTCGACTTTGTCCTTGCCTTTTCCTGAATCCTGACCTATTAAAATATTTATCTGATAAATATAAAATTCCTATAATGACATGCGTGCGTGATATGCATGCTTTATTATGCATGAACGTTTTATCCGTAAGTTTCACCTTTCTATTCATTACTTATAATATATTACATTATTGACTTAGAAGTTATATTTTGGACCAATATTGAAACCTGCATTAAAAATTGTGTAACTATACTATAGCGAAAATATCATTGAAAACTTACTTTTTATTTTGTTGAAAACCCTAAAAATATCGAAACTTATTAATTTCTAAAAAAAATCCATATCATACCGAAAATCTTATTGGAAAATAACACACAATATATATAAGGTTCCTCCAAATTTAGAGATCCCTAATACCTATATATAATATATAATATCACATTAACCAATTTAAACAATCTCGAGACCTTTAATTGAGAAGGAAAAATATCGAAGTCTTTAGTTAATCCATTTCGAGATTTTTAGTCAAGGAAATACCGAAATCTTTAATTAACTAATATCGATATCTTTAGTTGAGGAAATGTCGAAGTGCACTATAAAAGATTTCGAGACTTATCACAACCTTATCTAACCAATTTTGACAACTTATATTGAGATCATCAATAAACAACAATTGCTTTCTTCCTTGACCTAACCCACTAGAAGTTTGTCCTCATTCCATTTTAACGTGTAATGATCTCAAAAGATGTTGGCATTTTCCTAATGTTTATCTCCAACTATGTATTAACCATTATTTTAAGTTTATTTAGTGAGTTAATACTTCATGATAGAATTTCGTAAAGTATTATTAGAATTTCGAAATCCCTTACTCCTTAATTTAAGATATCGAACTACTTATATACTTAAATTTCAAACTCAAATTCGAAACTAATTTCGAACTCTATTTCGAACTTTAGTTCGAAATCTCTAACCCTTAAGTTCTTTCGAAATTCTCATAAAATAATAATAAATCTTACAAAAACACAATATCTTCTAATAATCTTAAAAACATTCGATCACATCGTAATCTCTCAAGAACATGAAGAACTTCATATAATCTTAACCACGTTTAAACTCCAAAAAAAAATCCAGAACTTATATGAAACTTGACAAATGAAATTTTCATGCCTAATAAGATACTCACATGCCAAGGCTTAACTGGAAACATGAAAATCATAGCAAAAATCTTACCCCTCCTAGCTTGCGTTTGATTATTGTAAGAGCTTCCTATCTTAGCTTAGTCTCAAATTTTCTCATGAGATGAATTATTGATTCAATCGTTACTAATCCCCTAGTTTTCTGTATAATACAAATAGATAATTTCAATGTTTTCCTATAAAATGAATTTTCTACCACTTATACTTATTCTTAAATGATGACCACGAAAACTTTGTATTGTAGTACTTGTCATTATTTAATAATCACAAAAGTTCAATGTAACATCGAGATTTTTAAATTCAAATGAAAAATACCTTTCGATATCTTCCTTGTTAATTTCGAATTATATAACGAAATTTTTCAAATCATTTTCCAAACCCATCTCGACATTCTCTAACCAATTTCTAGATCTCGACCTTACACTCAAAATTATAACTCGACATCATATGTTCAAATCCTCTTAGTTTACTTTGATTTCATATGTCGACATTTAATTTCTTCACCCGAAGTTATATCTCAAAATTTACTTAACCGATACACTATCCCGCAAAAATACTATCTCGACATCTAATTCGATATCTACCTAATTGACTCGAGTTCTATTTCTAAAATTGGATGGATATCTCGAAATCTATCTATTTCATATCATCGAAATAGTGTTCAGTTTGAAAGCATATCTCGAAATCTCATTCCAAAATTAATCTACCATTTTAATCGGTTTCGAATTTCTTCCTTAGCCAAACTTAAATATCATTTAAACATTTCTTCCACTTTAAAGAATTTCAAGAATATCACCACACGTCCTATTTATTAACATATATAAAGTTTCTCAAAACCTGAGAAAACTAAGAAAACCCTAGAGATTTCATATTTAAAAAAAAAAATTCTAATTTCCGTAACATTCAGTTCCTTACCACTTATATTTCTTTAAAATACCTTATTCTATATGTACTTCTATTTCGGAATGACTTATATGTATGCATGAAGTTATGTAAATGCATGAAATTGTAATCTGAAGTTTCGATTCCTGACAATTCTCCCCCCTTTAAAAATTTCGTCCTCGAAATTTCGTACCTGTTTCAGCTAATAACCATGGGTCTGGGTCTTTATATTTTCTATTGTTTCCACGTAGCTTCACGAGCTGAATGATTTTTCCATCTCACTTTGACCATCGGAATACTTTTGTTCCGCAACTGTTTATTAGTATATTCAAGAATTTCTGCTGGTTCTTCTACATAACTAAGACCTTCCGAAACATTCACTTGTTCGTCATGTAGAACATGAGATGGATCGGACCTGTACCGTCGCAACATACTGACATGAAAGACATTATGTATTGGCGACAGTTCAGGTGGTAATGCGAGTCGATAAGCTAACGGTCCAATCCTTTCAAGTATTTCATAAGGTCCAATATAACGTGGACTTAACTTTCCTTTCTTTCCAAATCTTAGAACACCCTTCCATGGCGATACTCGTAGAAATACTTTCTCTCCAACTTCATATTCCATTTCCCGTCGATGTTGATCAATGTAACTCTTTTGTCGATCTTGAGCTGCTTTAAGCCGACTTTTAACAACTTTTATCTTTTCCATTGTATCTTGAATCAGATCTGGCCCTTCTAATACCCGTTCACCTTCCATGTCCCAACATATTGGATTTCGGCACTTTCGACCATATAAAGCTTCGTATGGTGTCATACCAATACTTGAGTGATATTGATTATTATAGGCGAATTCCATCAACGCTATATAATCATCCCATGATCCTTTGAGTTCGATTACACACGCTCGAAACATTTTTTCCAGGGTCTGTATTGTCCTTTCTAACTGTCCGTTTGTCTGCGGATGAAACGCCATACTAAAATGCAATTTAGTTCCGAGCGCTTCCTGTAACCTTCCCCAAAATCTGGAAGTGAACCTAGGATCTCGATCAGATACAATAGATATAGGTACTCCATATAGCCGAACTATTTCATTGACGTATCGTTTTGCCAAATAGTCCAATGTAGAACCCCATTTAAATGGCAAAAAGTGAGCCTGACTTCGTAAGTCTATCAACAATTACCCAAACAGCATCATTTTCTTAGCCGTTGGAGGATGACCATAGAGAAAATCCATCGTTATTCGTTCCCATTTCCAAACTGGTATGGATAACGATGTAATTTACCCGCAGGTGCTTGATGTTCGGCTTTAATCTGCTGACAAGTTAAGCATTTCAGAACATATTCAGCCACGTCTTTCTTCATTCTCGGCCACCAATAATGAGATTTAATGATTTGATACATTTTTGTACTACCCGGATGCATAGCATAAGGGGCAGTATGTGCTTCATCCATTATTTCCTGTCGAATGTTGTCAATATGGGGACACATAACCGACTATTGATCGTCATAACACCGGTTTCATTTATGGCAAACGACTTCGTCAACCCATGTTTTACTTTTTCTGCAATACTTGCCAATTTCTCATCCTTAAACTGAGCTTGCTTTATTCGATCCAACATAATAGGATAAATTACCATTGAAGCACATACAACACCTACATCATTCATTTCTATTTCAATATTCATCTTCCTTGGACTGATCAGATTCGATAATGAGTATGAATTTCGACTTAATGCGTCCGCCACAACATTTGCTTTTCCTGGATGATACTCTATAGTGCAATCATAATCCTTTAACAACTCAATCCATCGCCTTTGTCTCATATTCAAATCTTTCTGACTCAGCAGGTACTTCAGACTTTTATGATCGGTGAAAATCTGAAATTTAGTACCATATAAGTAATGTCGTCATATCTTTAATGCGAACACTACTGCCGCTAATTCCAAATCATGTGTTGGATAGGATACTTCATACGGCTTCAACTGCCGTGACGCATATGCCACTACTTGATGAGATGCGTCACTGTAAATCACAAATCCATCTGTACCTGATGGAATTGTTAACACTGGAGCTGTTGTTAATCGCTTCTTTAATTCTTCAAAACTCTTCTGGCACTCTTCAGTCCATTTGAAGATCGTCCCTTTTCGTAATAATTTCGTCATTGGAGCGGCTGTTAAAGAAAAATTTTCTACAAACCGTCTAAAATATCCAGCCAAACCTAGAAAACTACGAACTTCTGCCACGTTCTTAGGACTTCTCCATTTGATTACTGCTTCAATTTTCTTAGGGTCCTCTTGAATTCCTTTGCCAGATACCACGTGGCCCAAAAATACTACTGATCCAACCAAAATTCACATTTTGATAATTCGCATATAGCTTCTTTTCTCGTAAAGTTTGACGAACAACTCTTAAATGTGTTCATGTTCTTCTTTTGACCTAGAATATACCAATATGTCGTCTATGAATAAAATCACGAACTGGTCCAAATAGGGTCGAAAGGACATCATTCATTATGCCATAAAGACTGCAGGGACATTCGTCAGACCAAACGGCATAACCAAGAATTCGTAATGCCCGTATCTTGTTCTAAAGGCTGTCTTTGGAATATCATCTTTGCAATCTTTATTTGATGGTACCCCGATCTTAGGTCAATCTTTGAAAAGACCTTAGACCCTTGTAGTTGATCGAACAAATCGTCAATTCGAGGCAAGGGATACTTGTTTTTCACAGTCACTTTGTTCAACTGTCTATAGTCAATACATAGTCTAAGCGTACCATCCTTCTTTTAACAAAAAGCACGGGCGCTCCCCATGGTGATACACTTGGCCGTATATATCCTTTGTCTAATAATTCTTTCAACTGTACCTTTAACTCATTTAGCTCTGTTGGTGCCATTCGATATGGTGGAATAGAAATTGGTGCCGTCCCAGGTTGTAGTTCAATCGTAAACTCTGTATCTCGATCTGGTGGTAATCCAAACAAATCCTCCGGGAACACATCAGGGTATTCATTTACCACAGCAATATCTTCCGCCTTAATCCACACAATCGTGTATCTATAATATACGTCATATAACATTGGCACCCTTTTCTTACCAATTTGGATGCTTGTAAACTAGAGATCTGACATGCCGTCCATACGTTCTATTCTCCTTTAAACACTATATGTGTTTGATCCGAAGGAAACAATTCAATTTCCTTTTTAAAACAATCTAGTTTTGCTCGATATCTAGACAGCCAGTCCATGCCTAATATTAATAACGTCACACATATTTGTTCCCAGACGATCATATACCGTGCATATTCATAACTGATAATCCTCACATAATGCGTGTATGCACATGCTCATGCCACATAAATAATGCCATGCATACATACCGTGCTCGCCTACAGGAGATAAATGCAATGCACGTTCACCTTACCAAAATTAAAATAAATCTAAACGTGCACATAATATACCATGATATGGTATACCAACTGGTTTCCCACGTCATCGCAAAGTCATAAACATTAGCTTATCATGCGAATTCATCATCGCCAATAAGCATCTTACGTAAAACAACCAACACAGGTTGCCATATAATCACGTAATTTCACATAATTCACGTCACGTAAAATCATACAACACAGATAACACGTTACATATTCCCATTGAAGCACATAATCACATAAAATTCGCACTTAAATTAATTTATGTGTTGTAGGTGAATTCTCACTTACCTGTCGTCCGTGTTAAGTGCACTTACTGCTTCGGGAATTTCCTTATTAGTCGACCCTTATATAAAAATATTATAATATCAGTATCATATCTAAATTAAATGACTAGGTCGAAATAAATTGTTTTGACCACGTCAATTTAATAAAAAACCCTAATTCGCTCGCTCTATTTCATGTCTAAGTTAGATTACGTTTGATTGGAATCTTACAATCGCTGAAAATTAATTATAACCTTCACTCGCCCGCTTGTATCATGCATGGAAGTAAGTTTGCTCGATTGCTTCTAGCTCCTATATACATGGGAATCGATCGAATCCTATTCTTCACTTAGTTGATCAATACTAAATTGAGACATACTATCGCCCGAAACCCCAATTCGCTGAGTGATTTTCTTTCATTTATATCTCCTTCGAAAAACATCTTAAACCCCAAAAATATCACACCCTAAAATCAAACCCTAAAAAAACACTCATCTAGTCAGATAAATATTCAGATATTCTTCTAATTCCAAAAATATTCCTCAATTCTAATTAGTTATGAGTGCTTATACGTTCAACAGAATCAATAGAACTCAAAAATCTGCATTTTTCAAACATATAAACACATAGAATTGAAACTCGAAACCTGATTTCTACGAACTTAAATCACCTATAATCATTATACCATCACCTCACTTAGATATCAAAGCATAATTACATTGAAATATCGAAGGGTTCACGTATAACAAATCTACCTCACTTCCTATGCTGTTTTAATGAGTTTTCGTCGGTGATGAACGTGCTGAAATTTCCTTTCGTTGTTATGGCTTCCTTATTCTTTCTTTCTCCACTTTCTCTACTTCTTCCTAAGCTGACTTGCTAACCTTCGTATGATATGAGATAATTTTCCATATACTTATCATAAGCTAAGTAATTAATATTATTTAGTGCTAACGTAGTTTTCTTACTTAACTCTAGTGCTCGAAAGTTTTCTTCATGGACTAGATTCTCACAAAGTTGTTAAATGAATGAGACTTTCTTTGTTCTTATCCCATTCTTATTGTACGATAATAACCAATGACAAGGACTTTAGTTTAATCTTTAGTATGCATTATTTTAAAGTAATTAGTTTTCTACCTTAAACTTGAAGTTTCAAAAGTTTAGACTATCTCATCCCAATCGTTAATAATTTCAATGAGAAAGACATTTACCAAATGTTAATCTTTTAAGTCTTGTATTAGTCATTCTTTAGTATTAATTAAGTGCCTAAGAATTTCAGAATCCTTATTAGGGAATTTCGAAACACTTCCTTATCTAGCTAAATTATGTCATTACTTTAGCTTTGAATTGCTTTCTAACGTAAGTTTCCAAACTTGTATTGATCCCATAGTTAACGTGTAAAAATTTCTAGATGACAAAGACACATAATATTTACATCTAAGCCATGTGTTAATTATTCTTTAATATTACTTAAGAGTCATCAAGAATTTCGAAACTCCTCTTTAGTCAAATAACAACTCCCCCTCACATCAAATATCTTATTCTTTTTGGACTATTCACTAACCTCTTGAACGTGCATATACATATAATACATCATAGTGTTGAAAAATGAAGGAAAATGACAAGCATGTGATGTCTTCTTAGATCTTTTTTGGTATGAAAGATTTTCATTACCACAACTGCCCCAGTGTTCATACATCCCACATTAAAAACCATTAACTAATAAGATAATAGATCAGAGATGTATCCCACAGCCTGAGATGTATTCCTCTTAAATCTCATGCCTTTCGCTTGCGCTTTAAACTCTCTCTGAATTGTCTTGAATAGAACCATAGCCTCTCGCATCCCCACTTTGTGTAACCTTGCATTCCTCTCATTCCATACACCATATGCCACCGCCGCTATCCCTGCTATCTGGATCTTTGCTACCGGGTTTTTCTGTTTCCCATCTTTATGAGCTTCCTCTCCCATCCCTCGAAGCTATCTGGCATTACGCACTTCATCCAACTACTCGTCGCCCCTTGAAGACTCTTACTATAAGGACATTCCCATAGAAGGTGCTCTATGGTTTCATCTGCTTGCATACACAGTACACACCTCGGGTCAGCTACAGTCATTCCCCACTTCTTCAATCTATCCCTTGTGAGTAGCCGTTTATGCATTATAAGCCAATAATAAAAGTATGTTTAGGCAGTGTCCAACGATTCCACACAGCTGCTGCAATCTCAAATTTAGGTCGAGATCCCTTAAGCCACTTATACCCCGAAGACACAGTATAGTTTCCATCAGCAGTCTCTAGCCATCATCTTTGTAACCTCCTCGCATCATATCTCGAACCTTAATTAGTTGCCTCCATTGCCAACTGCAATCCCCTGTTATTTGGTACTCCCAGAACTCAGTCCTCGTAAGGTAGATACAATGAAGCCATTTGATCCACATGTTATCTTTTTTCTTTGCGATGTCCCAAATCTGCCTTCCCACACTTGCATAGTTCCACGTCCCACAATCTCTAATGTTAAGGCCCCCGTTCTGCTTCTTTAGGCATACTGTCTCCCATGCTACTAGGGCTCTGGTTTTTCCCCCAATACCCCTGCCCCATAGATATTCTCGGCATTTCTGATCCACTCGTGCCACTACTGCTCGCGGTAACAGAAATAAGGATCCCCAGTAGCTATGTAAGGACAGCATAACCGAGTTGATTAGGCAACATCTTCCAGCATAAGACAGTTTCCTCGACATCCAGCAATTAAATCTTTCACTATTCTCTCCACCAGTGCCTCACACTCAGCCCTTCTCCATTTTGTAGGTGATATGGGAACTCCCAAATACTTCATTGGAAACTGTCTGTGAATCCTGTCATTCCAAGTAGCTGTGCTTTTTCTGCCTTACTCGTGCCAGAAATGTACATACTGGACTTCGTGGGATTAGCAGTTAGTCCAGATGTTTTTTAAAATGCTCCAGGCTTGCTGTAATCATTGCCACAGATTGCTGGTTAGCCTTGCACAGAATCAGAAGGTCATCTGCAAAGCACAAACTGACCAACTGGCTCTGTTTACACAGCGGATGGAACCTAAATCCTTCTTGCTTCGAGGCCAATAGGAGCTTCCTTGTCAGGTAGTCCATTATAAGCACAAACAGCAGGGGGAGGGGTCTCCCTGCCTCAATCCTCTAGCCCCTTGGATGTTCCCTTCAAACTGCCATTAATTGCAATTTTGTACTTCACAGTTGTAAGGCATTCTCTTACCCACCCTACATACTTGACTGGGAACTTCAATTGTTGAGCAGGCTAATCAAGAACTTCCATTCCACTGAATCGTACGCCTTCCTGAGGTCAATTTTCATCATACACCTCGCTGATGCATTCCTTCTCTTGTACATTCTCAGCAGCTCCTGACTCAACATGACATTGTGCCCTATAGCTCTCCCAGGTACAAAAGCCCCCTGATTGGTATGTAGGAGGCTCGACAGTACCATGCTTAGCCTAGCACACAATAGCTTAGATATGCACTTATAGATAGCATTGCAACATGCTATCGGTCTATAATCCATGGCAGTCTTTGGATGGTCATTCGTAGGCACCAGGGTGATTGTGGTTTTGTTCATGGCTGTTACTAGCTTACCTTCTCTGAAGAACTCCAGCACAGCCTTTGTCAGATCTTCCCCCACAAACTTCCATGCAGCTTTATAGAACTCGCTGTTGAATCCATCAGGCCCGGGGCCTTGTTGCTATTTATAGAAAACATAGCCTTCTTTACTTCCTCCTTGGTGAATGGTGCAGTGAGCCTGATCTGATCTGCCACTGATAGTATATTCCCCTGTTCTATCACCCTATCATCTATCTCTTCCAGCCCCCCGCTTGCAGTCCCCAGCAGGTCCTTATAATAGGCAATAAAATGGGAGTTTATGGCCTCAGGTTCAGTTAGACTTACCCCATCTGCATCCACAGAGGTAATTCTGTTCCTGTACCCTTCTCTGGTTGATAATGGAATGGAAGTACTTTGTGTTCTGATCACCCTCCCTTAGCCAATCTGCTTTTGCCTTCTGAGCCAAGAATTTAGTACAGGCAGTACTGAGATATCTGAATTCCTCACCCACTGCTCTTTCCTCCTCAATCAATAGTTCATTCATAGGATCTCTGCTCAGCCTATCTTGCGAACTCTCTAATTCCTGTCTTTTCTGCTCCGTAGCTTGCACAATATAGCAAAGTGGGCTTTATTGAGTGTCCGCAATGGCTTTCTGATCTGGCCCAGTTGCTGCAGATGTGTCGTCCCTTCGCTCCCTCCTGCTTTGGGCGCCTCCAGTTCTGTTCCACTATGGTAAGAAATTGGGGGGAATCCACCCACATATTGTAGAACTTGAAATCTCTCCTATTTGTCTTTTGATTCCCAACTCGCTTCAGCATAATGAGGGAGTGATCAGAAATGCCCTCACTCATAAAGTGTGCTTCGGTGTCCATAAAACTATGCATCCACTTGGCATTCCCAAGGCCCAATCTATTTTACTATATACCCTTGTTTCAGCATCTTGATTATTTGACCAGGTATAATAA
>JAPQWV010005336.1:0-20143 GCA_027422505.1 Craterostigma plantagineum | reverse complement strand
ATGATTCGATCTAGGTTGGATATTAGGGATCCTAACAGCATTTAGTTAATATTAAAGAATGACTAATAAAAGGTTTAAAGTATTAACATTTTGTAAATGTCTTTTGTTGTTGGAACTTATTACACGAATAGGAAAGGGGATGGGTCCAAACCTTCAAAGCTTAAGGTCAAGATGAAAGCAACGTAAGGTAATAAAAATAATTCAACGAGGTAAGTACGTGAGAAATATTTGTTGGAGATCCTATGCGACATTTTGTTAGAAAGTGTAGAAAGGATTTAGAAACCTAAGAATTAGGGTTTCTTAGGTTTAGTTTTAGGAATTATGAAGAAATTCGAAAGGCAAGCTAAGAGAATTTGAAACCTACAAGATGTAATTCGAAATGAAAAGAAGTTTGAACATGAGGTGAAGTTTGAAAGATCTTAGGAGGAATTTCGGAACATAGTTTCGTCTCCAACAAAGGTATTGAAAAATAAACTTAAGACTAAGGTATGAATTAAGACTAATATTAGGTAAACATTACTATCATGTGGAAACTATAGCATGAGAATTTTGAACTATTCATTTTAATTAAGTGTGGTATCAGAGCATAGGTCGTAGGTTCTGAAGACTATCCATGTACGGTTGCTCAAAAATCTGGAGGAATCAGCACTTATTAGATCCATTGTCTCTCCGGAGGTGGCTGAGATCATTGAGGAGATTCCGCTTAACAATCCTGGCACTAGAGACTTGCTGATTTGGGGACTTGAGAAGAATGGACAGTATATTGTCAAGTCGGCATACACGGCTATCTTAGGGACAATGCAGGGAGATGTTGCGGAGAGTAGTGATAGGGGTATGGCTCAACGTAGGATGTGGCAGCTGGTGTGGAAACTCAAAATCAAAAACAAACTTAAGCACTTTCTTTGGAAGGCCTTACACAATATCATCCCTACTAAAGCTAACTTGCTGAAAAAGGTATTGAGGTTGATCCAGTATATAGCTGGTGTGGAGATGGCTTTGAGGATCTCGAACATATTTTCTTCAAATGCTCGAGGGCTCAAACAGTTTGGAAGTTGGCTCTGGTTCGGTGGAATGCAACCCACGATAGGGATATCAAGTTTAATGTTTGGTGGTTGCTCCTCAGTTCTGGTCCGGACCAAAAATCGGTTGTCGATTGCATCCAACTCTCGGTGTATATCTTGTGGATGCTGTGGAAAACTAGGAACTTGTGGATATTCAATGGAGAAAAAATAAATGAAGTGGATATTGTCGCGTTGGCAGTTTCTGAATGGTCCGAGTTTTCGAGTGTCTAATTGCTGATGGATGTTGGGTGCAAGCTTTTTTCTGTTTTTGGGTGGGTCTTGAAGCTTTTGAGGTCAGATGGTG
Source organism: Craterostigma plantagineum (assembly GCA_027422505.1). Classification (NCBI taxonomy): domain Eukaryota; kingdom Viridiplantae; phylum Streptophyta; class Magnoliopsida; order Lamiales; family Linderniaceae; genus Craterostigma; species Craterostigma plantagineum. The sequence continues at coordinate 18,778 of JAPQWV010005336.1, read as the reverse complement.
TAGGGTCTCCTTACTGATGATCAGTGCATACTCTGTCTTCTCTTCTCAACACCAACAGCTTGGCTTGGGCAAAAGCAGCTTGAGGTGAATTGGACATTTCTGGTCACTAGGGATTTTATATTCAGTGGTGTGCTTTTGATGTCCTTTGGGAGGTTTTTTTGTGTTTCATTGGCAGCATTTGGTCTGTTGTTTCCTTTTGCTGGTTTGCTGATGCTGCCTCTTGGGCTTAACTCAACTTTCCTTGGTTTTGTTTGATGGTTGTTGGTTGTTTTTGCTCTTCGTATGAGCCTTCTGTCTCTACTGGCAATTGTATGTCTCCAGAGAGACCCCGTGGGGCTGCTTAGCCTTTGTAAAAACTCTTTTGTGAAATGAGATAGCAAGCTAACGTTTGAAGAAAAAAAAAACGTTTGGTTAATCACGTGACTAGCAGAAATAGAGAGTATGTTGGCGAGTTAAGTCGTGGGGTTGCATTTGAAAACCCTATGAACGAACTTGACTCGATGATTTTGTACTTTACGACACTGGTCCAGCAACAAAAGGATTAGGTTAGTGAATGTAAGGACCAGGTTAGCAAACGTAAGAATCTGGTCCATAAGCTTGTTAACACTTCGAGTTCATTCGGACACCGTATTTTCTAAATATTAATGTATTGAGATTATGGGGAAACGAAAAGTGAAGGAACTACTAGAGTAAGGCATTATAAGGGGTCGATTTCCTAAAGACGGTATGACCCTCGCCAATACCAGCTTGGATAGTTACACCGATGGAGAAAATATTGTGACTGAGCACATCGACAAATTGAACTCTATTCTCTCAACTTAGAGACTTGGACTACAAAATAAAGCCAAGTGAACGTGCTGAGCTTCTACTGCAAAGCTTGCCAGACTCCTATGATCAACTCGTCATCAACTTAAGCAACAACCAAGCTGTGGGAAAACTTATCTTCGATGGTATTGCAGCTGCGGTTCTCGAAGAAGAAAGTCGATGCAATAACAAATAGACAAGTTAATAATGTCCCAACAGGCAAAAGCATTGACGGTGACGAAGGCAAGATCAGGAGCACGTGGTCCAAACATGAGCCAAAAACGAACAAGACCCGGAGAGTCTGGTCCAGGTAGGAGTCAAAAACGGCAAAACGTTGTTACGAAAAATAAGAAGGCTATAAAATGTTACCATTGTAGCAAGAAAGGTCATCTGAAGAAAGATTGTTGAGCTCTAAATAAAAATCCTAATGCCCAAGGAAATGTCGCCAACACTACCGACGATGGAATTGCCTTGGTGTGTGAAGCCGCAACCACTATTGGTGAAAAAGGAAGATTCAACGACGTGTGGCTCATTGACTCAGCAGCTACTTTCCACATGACTCTCGAAAGGAATGGTTTCATCAATACGAGCCAACCTTTGAAGGATATGTCTACAGCTGCAATGACCAAGTGCTGAAGATTGTCGGGGTGGGTACGATCCAAATAAAGATGTACGACGAGACTGTTCATACCATCCATGTTGTACGACATGTGGAGGACTTGAAGAAAAATCTGTTGTCCGTGGGACAACTTGATGATCTTGGTTTCAAAATAGAATTGGAGAATAAAATCATGAAGGTCTCCAAAGGAGCACTGGTGGTGATGGAGGGAGAAAAGATAGCTACAAATCTATACACGCTGAAGGGAGAGACTCTGCAAGAAGGGCAAGCATCTATTGCTACAACAGGTTCAAGTGACAAGTCCACGATGACTTGGCACAAGAAACTTGGTCATATGTCTGAACAAGGCATGCAAATTCTTGCGCAAAAGAATCTACTTCCTGGTCTCACGGCGGTGTCACTACCATTCTGTGAGCATTGTATTATGAGCAAGTAGCATCGCCTGAAATTCTCCTCTTCAAATTCTAGAAGCAAAAAAATTCTAGAATTGATCCACTCTGATGTATGGCAAGCACCGGTCCCATCCCTGAGAGGAGCCAACTACTTCGTATCATTCATAGACGACTACTCTAGAAGATGCTGGGTGTACCCAATCAAGAAGAAGGATTATGTGGCAAATCGGGCCCCATCTACTGCTATAGAGATGAGGACACCGATGAAAATTTGAACTGGTGCACCTGGAGACTATTCAAACCTCCTGGAAGTTCAACGTACACGATGTACCACAACCAAGAAACGACGAAGTTGAATCCAAAGTCCAGGAAATGCCTATTCTTGGGATACGCTGATGGAGTAAGGGGTATCGCTTGTGGGATCTCACTGACCACAAAGTGATTATCAGCAGAGATGTTATCTTCTTGAAAGATAGCGATGAGCAGCAAGTCGAAAACGATAGCAGTTCAAAAGGCGTGACAAAGACTACACCGGTGAAACGAAAATTGGAGCAATATAATTCTTCTGAATCTGAATCGGCGCACGAAGAGCTCGACCCAGTCGAATATGAAGTACCGCATCTCTGGCGGTCATCACGCTAGCATAGGCCGCCAAGTTGGCAGTCAGATTATGAGATGGAGAGCAATCTTGCATACTGTTTTCTAACTGAGGATGGAGAGCCAACCACTTTCCAAGAAGCACTGAATAATTCAGATGCAAGTTAGTGGAGTTCAGCAATGCAAGAGAAACTGGAAGATCTCTATAAAAGACATGGGAGTTGGTGCCATTACCGCAAGGAAGGAAACCCATTGAAAATAAATGGGTGTACAAAATCAAGCGAAATGGTGATGACCAGATAGAGCGATACCGTGCTAGACTGGTTGTAAAAGGATATGCTCAGAAAGAAGGGATTGAATTCAACGAAATTTTCTCACCGGTGGTTCGACTTGCAACAGTCAGGATGGTCTTGTCAATGTGGTGCTACATTCGACTTGCATCTTGAGCAGCTGGACGTGAAGACGGCCTTTCACCATGGTGACCTCGATGAAGAAATATATATGCTTCAGCGAGAAGGTTTCGAGGAACAAGGAAAAGAAGATCTGGTTTGCAGATTGATCAAATCTCTCTACGGGCTCAAACAAGCACCTCAATGCTGGTATAAGAGATTTGACTCCTTCATAATGAGTCTTGCTACAACAGGCTATATGAAAATGTGGTAACCTACTGTGAACCTCGATGCTCAAACAAGCACCTCGCTGCTTGCGCTTCAATCAAATATTAGTGGGAGATTGTCAACCTAGGTATTCTAAAATATGGTAAATGAAAAAAATTAAAAATATCACAATGGAGTGCTAAGTTATTCTCATATGGCATGCTGGAGTTTGCTATAAATACATGCCATTGATGTTGTAATTGGTATCCAAAAATTAGAGAGAAAATAAGATAGAGGTAGAGAAGAAAAAATAGACGGTTTGTTCGGTATCTGCTCCGACTATAAAGAGAGGTAGTGAGTGCTTTCTCCTTTATAGATTGAGAGGTTGTAACCCCTGTTTTTACCAGAGTAATAAATTTCTACCTCGCCCGTGGTTTTTTTTACCCCAAGTCAGAAAGGGGTTTTCAATGTAAGTTCTTGTGTTCTATTTATCCTCACAGTCATTTCCAGTTTTGTTAAGTTGTCCATTTCGTAACAGAAATGTGTAAGAGAATTCTCGCCTCAAAAGGAAATTGGCACTGGAAGAAATTGAATCGACTCAAAAGGAAGTTCCAAGCTGGATATAATGAGAGGAGATGGATAATGTCGACTGATGGGAACTACTCCATCAAATCTGGCTATAATTGGCTTAAGGGGGCAGCTTCCTACTTTCCGTGTTGTAAAGCTGTGTGGAACAGATACAACTTACCGAAACATTCCTTCATTTTTTGGTTGATAATGCATAGGAAACTACTAACCTCTGACAGATTGTTAGGCTGGGGGTTGTGTATAACTGATAGCAAATGCAGGTTATGTGGTATAACAGAGGAATCACTTGAACACATTTTTGTGGAGTGCTGGTTCAGTCGCGAGGTATTGCAGAAGATTCACAGCTGGCTAAACTTGGGAGGAATGGTGTCCACCTATGCTGGTTTGTGTGAATGGGTGATGCATGTGGGAGGAAAGAGGAATATTCAGCATAGCATTGTGATTGCATGTTACTCTGCTACTCTCTACCATTTATGGTGTGAAAGGAATAGAAGACTACATGAAGGGCGAGTGATGACAGTGGAACAAATCACACACCTAATAGCGGCAGAGATGAGAGGAAGAATTAGAAGTGTGTGTCGAGTGAAGAAGGCCACCAAATCTGATACTTTTAACCGTGTTTGTTATGGTTCTTTAGTTTAAGTCCTTGTATAGAATTGTGGGGAATTAAGTGTGGATGTAACTTTCGATAGTGGTAAATGAAAATCTCATTTTACCAAAAAAAAAAAAGAAATTCTCGCCTCCTTCGTAGAGTCGAACACATAATATCCTTAGTCTTTTGTTTCACTTCTTCGATCCTTTTCGTTAGGCTTTTCACCGCAATCTCAACGAACTTATCCTCGGCCTTTCCATCGAGAAGATGGCTCGGTTTTCTTCGTGGGTTAGGGTTAGGGTTTTCTTGACATTTTTCGACATCTTTGAAGTGTTTTCTTGAATTATTGTTTGTTTTTGGGTTGTAATTGTGCTTGTTATTATAGCCTGTGTAGGGATTGATGGGGTGTGTGATATGTACTAAACTAGTTACTTTAAGTGCAATTAGGTTCGTTTTTATTTCGTATTCGACGAATCGGAGTAAATATTTTCCTATAGATTGATATTATGTTGCATTATTTGATAGACCGTGTTATTGATCTACTAAAATAGGTACTATTCCGCGAAACTCGGGGTTTTTCGCATACGCAATTGGATTCGTATTTATTTCGTATTCGACGGATCGCGTAAGTATTTTTCAATAGATAGATACCTTATTGCATTATTTGATAGATTGTGTTATTAATCTACTAAAATAGGTACCTTTCTGGGAAACTCGGGATTTTCCGAATATGTAATTGGGTTCGTATTTATTTCGTATATTCTGAAAAACTCCATTAGAATATGTGCCGATACTCTGAAATATATAAATGGAATTTTAAGGTCACTAACAGAGATGCAACGAATCGAATCAGTTGAATACCACAATATTCTATTCTTATTCGGATGTAATCGATTACGAACATGCATATTTGAATCGAGTTCAGATATTTTCATATTCGAATCGAATATTGAATATTTGTATTCAAAGTAATCTTTTATTTTTCTTTTAATAATATATAAACAATATTATATTAAATATATTTTGTTATAATAAATTGTATATAAACATATACTGAATTATAACATAATATATTTAAATATTTTATTGAATTGTCATATATTATATATAAATATGTAATGGATTATACTTTATCTTATATTAAATTATTTCAACCAAATTATTTGATAAATATTCGAATCGAATATTATAAATTTTTATTCATATTTGGATATTAACCCAATAAAAAATTTGTTTCTATTCATATTCGTACTTCAACGTAAATTAGTATCTCAGTGTATCGAATCGCAAATCGAACAAAAGTTCCGATTCGTTGCAACCAAAGTGAATGACGCGCAAAAATGAATGACATCAATTAAATTCACTCCGTCCATTTACCCCCAAAATAATTTGTGGCGCCGATAAACCTCCCGAATCTTTCATCAACGTTCAATTTACTTGGCTTACTTCCGATGGTTAGCCTCAATTTTCGTTTTTCCGGCGTCGGTCTTCGACCGAACACTTGGGCTACAACCTTCAATTGCAACCGTGGTATCAGCTGTGGTCTGAGAAACGGTCCTAGGAAGCCACTGTGGAGGAAAAACGTGCTATCGACTGAGGCCATTCAAGCTGTTCAGGCTCTGAAATTGTCTGGAAACTCTCGCAGTAAGCTGGAGAAGGTTTTCACAAGTAAAATTAGCAGGCTTTTGAAGGCCGATATGCTGGACGTTTTGTCCGAGCTGCAGAGGCAAAATGAGTTGGATTTAGCTCTCAAGGTTTGATTTACTTGATCCGACGACAATCTATTCGTGGGCATTGAAAGGATGAACTTCTGTTTAGATTCATTGTTGTCTTAGGTTGTTGCCTTATGTTGCTTATTCTGAGTTTTCTGCAGGCATTTAACTTTGTTAGAGACGAGGTATGGTATGTAGCAGATCTATCACTTTACAATCAGATGATGATGATGTTTGGGAAGAACAAAATGATAGAGATGGTCGAACTACTCTTGTTAGAATTGAGAAACGAAGGCCTAGATCCCGACGCCAGAACCTATACTGAACTGATAGGAGCATATTTTAAGGTGGATATGGTAACTAAAGCCATGGAAGCATACGATCTAATGAAGGCTTCAGGCCATGTGCCGGATAAGTTAACCTTGACGATCTTGATAAGGAATCTTGAGAAAGCTGGCGAGGAAGCTCTTTTGGAAACTGTGAAGAAAGAATGCGCCGATCACTTTGATTACCCAGATAAATTTCTCGAAGAAGTTGAGAGGACATTTGTGAGTGTCTATTGCTTCCTTTTCGTCAGATTTTTCTATTACCATCTTTGTTCGAATTAATCGATTTATAGGTAAATGTATCATTACGACGTCGAAATGATGATAAGCTATTCTTTCTATACGTGGAATTAGATTAGTGCCACTTAGAACCTAATTTTTTCATATGTGTCGTGCTTGCAATTTGTTTTTCATTTTCTCTTTTCAATTTCGTTGTGTTACAGCCAAAGCGTAGTTCAGTGGTTGTCATTTGAAGATTGCTAAAGGGAGTCTGCGTACCTTGGCTTGCATATGGAGGTCAGCAACTTCTATTCAAATGAATGGTGAATATGTTAGATTCAGTTGTATGTATATGCAACAACTTTTCACTCTTTCACAATACAAATTAATGAAATATTACACGTTTGTATCCTTGAGCAAACTCATTGGATAAAAACCTTTTGAGGTCTTATTGTTGACTTAGATTTATATTGTTACACAATATACAGTGAAACCTTCACAGCGCGAGCCAAAAAAAGACACCCCAGCCCTCTTACAACCTCAGCCCTGGATTGTCACTATTCGTGAAGCTGCAGTTTAGTCGAATCTCCCCTTGACTCCCCGTCAGAACTTTCAAGCCACCCATCCTATTAATAGACAAAGCGAATCTTCTCCTAAACTGCTCGTAAAAGCCCACAAACTCAAGAACCACCTGCGTGGTGTTATCGTTGTACAGGAGCTCTTGATCTACCCTAAGGACCGAATCATGGGATAGCACGTTTTTGTAGTAGTGATTCCCGAACCTATACTTATCCCCATCTTTCTCGGTCAGAAACACCGTAGAGTCGCTCTGACCGTTCTTTAAGGTTTCTGGGCATTGTTTTCTGAGCTTTTTAAGCAAGGACTTGCTCATCATGGGGTCGGGTTTCTTGGTGTTTTGGAAGTCGTAGATTCGATCCCGGATATAGGCGCAGTGTGCTTTACCCAAATTGTGGGCCCCTACACACCAAAAAAAGTCCATGTCTAGTTAGTTTCTGTACGTAAGAATTCGATAATCAAACATCTTGCATTACCTAGAAGTGTGGCATAATCTTGATCATCTAATCCTTTCGACCTGAAGTATTCCAAGCCCTCATCGGCTGAAATAGAGGGCGGTGGTAAATCGATCCATGAAGCTTTCGAATCTAACCCGTCCCTTCTACCTAAGAATACAGGATATGAAGGTGCACCTGCCTATAGTAGGATACTACCATTAGTTAGATCCATATTACATACGTACTATCAATCTATATAAGTTCCTTCGAGTTTGAGAAAATAACTTTTCGTAGGATTCAATTCTTACCATATGAACAGCATCACGAACAGCCAAGTTAAGAATATCAGCGCACGAAACTGCTCTAGGACATCTTATCTCTAACACCTTCTTAATCCTGTTTATTACATCGAACCCCCCCAAATACGAACTCTGCGGAGCCTTCCTCTCCGTATTCGGACCGTCCAGCAATATCGACGCGTCGCAGCCCTAATTTTTTATTTTTTTTCGGTTGTTAGAAACAGACGATAAACGTTATTTTCTTGAATATAGTTATGCAACTGCTCATACTTACGTTGACCATGCAATCTGCGTAGAGAAGCTTGAGTAGCTTTGCAGTGATGGACTTGTCCTTTTCCCAGGCGAGCTTGACTTGGTGCCTAACGAAGGGCTCGACGTTGGGGCAAGTGTTGTGCTTTTTGTAGTAATGCCTTGTGAGTGGCTTGTCTTCGGGCGGCAGCGTAACCGCCGCCTGCATCTGCCCGGCGTACAAGCTCAGCCCTATGGCTAAGGAGATTGAAATAACAAGTAAATCACACACTTCTCTCTTCATTTTTTTTTCCTGAATTTGTTAGCGATGAGATAAAGGAACTGCTTGAATTGATAGATGTGCATGTGCTTTTATGTTTATATATAGATGTGGATTAAGCGTTGAAGAGGGTATTATGCTTAGCTGTATCAAAGGTTTATGGCCATGATCGAAGGCATTTGACTAGGGTGGATTTTATTTGTTTGTTTCTTTTCGTTGTAGTCTTGAAGCAATGAGTAGGATGTGTGTATACTACTACAATACAACTACTTGTGATATAAGGCTTTCATCGTTTTGGTCAACTCTTGAACTCTGCTGACTTTGAGAATTGTATGATTAGTTTAATCTCTCGTCGTTCTCTCTTTCTGTTTAATATTCATTACAATGAAACATGCAACTCGTTTATTATTTATTGCAGAGTTAGTATGTAAGGTTTACTTTACTTTGCCATTTTGGGACTCCTTTCTAGACCTAAACTGAAGCAATGAATTGCCAGTATATATTATATATCTAATGGGTGTGTGCTTTGATGAAGCATGAAGTTTAATCTACGCGGAGACATAATGTATTAAAATTTGCTAAAATAAATTTATTTCTTGGAGGTCGCCGACCGCGTTTTGGTTGCATGCACAATTATGTTGGTCCAAATTTTAGCTAACGTGTATGATCGATCGATATTAGAGCATCTCCAACGGCAACTTCAGTTTTGTGTAAAACAAAAAAATAAAGTACGTCTTTACTCCAATGGGATTCTATATTTAACACTAGTATTGTGTTGATTAGCAGAGATACTCGGGATGTAGAGTACATACAATTTTCAACACAAAAATTGTGTTGTACTTTCTATTTATTTATAATTTATTTAAATAAAATTATTTTAATTATATTTAATTAATTGATTTTCTTATAATATAGAAGTAAAAATATATTAATTTCCTATTATTTATCTATATTTTCATTTTAATTTAATAAAATTATAATTAAATAATATGCCAAGTTTATAATTTAGTAAATATTACTTATTATAATTTAGACTTTTTTTAGTTATTATAATATAAAATTTAATAAAGGAATTTGATTTTAGAGTGGAAATAGAATTAATGGGTTGGAGTGAAAATAGTGTAGAAAGTAGTTTATGGGTTGGAGTAAAAGCACTGTAGCAACCGTAATGCAGAATCAACTGTATTTTCATGCTACGGATTGGTAGAGTTGTAATATAAATGTAAACAAGTTGATCTATTAGGAGTACACTTACCTAAGAGTATAAATAAAGTCCAATCAGTCCGTGTTAGAATTTTTTTGTGTGTAGGTGACTTATAGAATAAATTTTTACACATGGGTACCTAGTTGGCTGAAGGTTAGGGGTGTGCAATGGTTTTAGGAAACCGCCTGCACCCCACACTGCACCGTATATTACAATTAATCCCTAAAATCGTGGTTTAATTTTACCGCACCGTAATAATGGTGCGGTGTGAATTTTTTGTACAAACCGCACCGTAATGACCGCACTGCACCGTTAGAGTTGTCAAACAACCGGCCCGCCCCGCCTCAACCCACCATTAAACGGGGCGGGCAGGTCAGCCCGCCAACATAACGGGCTACTAAACTATAGTAGCCGGCCCGCCCCGCAGTTGGCGGGTTGGCGGGTTGGCGGGACAACCCATTATTTTTTTAAAATTTTTGTGTTTTTTCTACTTTTATTAATAGTGTATGTTGGAATAATTAACGAAGTTTCATAAATTATTTATGAATTATATAAGTTCATAGCTAAATCTATTATAATTAGTTACTAATAAATATTATTTATTAATATCTAGCATACAAAATTGTATATAGTATATATACATAGTAATTGAAAATAAAAAAGAATTACTGGCGGGCTAGCCCGCCCTGACCCGCCTCAACCCGCGGCCCAACCGGGCTGGCCCGTTTTGGCCCGCTTTTAACGGGTCGGGAATTGATCGTCCCAGCCTGCCTATTTTTCATGGCGGGGCGGGCCAACCCGACGGGATCGGCCAATTTTGACAACTCTATGCACCGTATCTAATTTTTCTTTATGGTAACGGTACACTAGTCATATGTGAAATATATGAGGCAGATACATCGACTTGCGCCTTGTTCTGAAGCAATGCAATGTCTCATCACCTTTTAGCATCTAACGCTTTTAAAAACTATTTTTTCATTCGATAAAAAATAAGTATTTTCTTGGTTCGGTTAAAAACCGCATAACCGCACCAAACCGCTCAAAACCGTACATGTGGTTTTATTTTTCGAACCGCAGTTTGAGAATTGTTTTTCAAGAAATCGCATATAGTGGTTTGGTGCGGAATTGGCCGAAAACCACCGAAAACCGCACCACGCACACCCCTACTGAAGGTACATTGCATGAGAATTTAGGTACCATACGATAACGTATTTTGGTACATAATATGTTGAGGAAAGGCACTTCATGCTTACATGGAATCACGCAACATATTTGGAAATTAGATACAATATAAACACGTGATATGATAATATACATATAAAAGATTTGTAAACATACTAACAACTAAAGAGGTAGCTATGTGTAAAAACTTTATTCTACTTAATACCTATATTTGTCAGACATTGTACTAAATTGACAGTTTTGGAAGTTTAAGTGTAGATTCACCCATTTATAATGTGAAGTTAAAAAATTACGACACTATTCACCGTCATAAGTCAAGATTGAATGCCATTTATTGTGGAAAGCCTAGGAATTAATCCCATGTAAAGAAACCTAATCTATTGGGAGAAAGCCCAATATCATTGTTGGGTAAACTGACTCCAAAAGATAATGTTCTGAATTAATGAATCTATTGGTTCATGAAAAATGAAAATCAACGAAATACGACAATCGTTCATAAAATGGAACTTCGTATAATCAAATTGAGCTTCTTTCCATATCTTATAGTAACGTAGAAATGCCTCGTTGGTACCTCATTACAGGAACCACATATATTGCTCAATTTCGAAAAAAAAAAAAAGTAGAAAAGGAAATCACAGTCGTGCCATCATTAAAGGGTGTCGCCGTTTTGATATACTAGTATACTGTGCACATGCTAACGCATGTGCGTGTCAGTTTTTTAATTATTTTATTTGAGAAAAAAAAAGAAAGTGGTGTGGCATTGGTGAACGTGGTTTGAGTTGTTTTTTTAATAAAATTAATTCAAAATTGACACACCAAATTAACACACCAAATTGATAGGGGACGGTTACTATAAGGGGAAGGGCCTTAACAAAATAGAAAGATAATACACATTCTACATGGTGCAAATTGAAAGCAACAAAAATTATACAATGCCGTTGAAAATCGAAGAAATGGAATAATCATTACCTAAACAGCTAACCTTCGTGGGGTGGGACCATAAAAATCTAATACCACCTCTGTCCCATTTAATAATTCCCAAAAATTAGTGAAGACGTAGATTGAGAAATTACATTTTTAATATTATAGTACACTTTTAAGGAATTGAAAGACAAAGAAAACTAATTAGTGGGCATGCAAATTAAGAAACCTTTTTTTAAATATAAATGTTGTAATCTATATATATAAAAGATGGATAGCTATTCTCTTGTGACGCCACATCAGCAACTCAAAGTCTTTCCCTTCTGACACATCAGCAAAACAAAAGGAGTGAATATTACTTGGGCTTACGTTGCCTTCATCCAATTAATAACAATATTACTTGGGCCTTGCCTTCGTCCAATTAATAAAGGGCAAATGAATAGTCTTACAATTAAATTATCCCAAGATAGGCAGCCAAACAGTCTCATATAACTATTAACTATTAACGTCATAACTATTAACGAGGTTTCATAACTCATAACTGCTATGTTGCTTGACCAATGCTAAACCTATGTAAGATACTGCAAATATGTTGTATCGCTGAAATAATTTGCTTGCACCGCTAAACAGTCTTCTAAATATGGCATCGTGTTAGCATCAAAGACCTGTGCATTGGACCTAATCGATGCATCTTACGAAAGAGAAGTCTACCCCGGCGAAGTTCTCATGGTAGGCAAAGAAGACGCGAGGTTGCCCCCCACTAGCCCAAATCTTGCATCTTCGAGCACATCAACTTCCCCCCTCCCAAACTCAGTGATTTTTGGACGGTCGGTCTACGAATAAAGGCTGGTCGTCGCTGAGATCTTAGCCATAGAGGCACTTTGCAATGTTATATTAGAAAATATATTGTGATTGATATTATAACATTGAAGTCCCCTTGTTATATGTACTCATGTTCATGTATATTCTCTTTGCTTATATTTGTCGCGCTTTTTATTCCACGTGTTTCAGAAAGATGGTTATGGTGGAGCTAAGCGTGCTATTTCAATCCTTAATGAGAACATGGAGTATTTGTAGCGGTTGATTAGAGACATAGAACTACTGTAGTATGTGCAACAATAATTACCTAGAGAATTCTCCTACTTGAAAGCGAGGCTTTTCAAACCAGTGATTTATCGTCGGACGAAGGTAATATGCAATAAAATAGTTTTTAGTTTTCCTTTTAACTGCTAGCTAGCTGCCGATGTTTCAATTTAATAGTATTAACACTAAGATCACGATGGAGGAAGATAAATGCATGTTGCAAGTAAAACTACCAAAGCTCTCTCTCCTCGGGACATAGAAATCGAGGTTGGTAATGGTAAATCTTGGTAAACAGATGGAAGCTGCCAAGATAAAAAAAAAAAAAAAAGACCAAGCTGGTCACTCCGAGCTGCACCGGAGGTTCACCGTTGCACGAGAACATCTAGAAGGTCCTCCATGTGTAATTTTTTTGAGATTTTTAATTTGTTGCATTTTAGGATGATTACTTGCGATGTGCTTAGAATTCTTACACGAGACCATTACAGATAGTCCGAAAACTAATATTGAGTAAACTTTTTATGCTTCGTTCTTATGATCATCAATAATTTTTTTAATTGCAGATGCTATTCCTAAGCAGATGAGAAAACTAATGCAGGTAGATGCGCTCACTAACAACGAAGTCAAGAGTCATTTGCAGGTCTGATATCTAGCAAAATGCATATTTTCGAAAAACAGAAAGATATCTATCATCCTTCTTCATATTATATGCGAGTCGGGCCTTATGTCGTTGGATTTATTGATGAAAGGGCTCACATCATCCTTCATTACGCTCGAATCTTGGTAATAGAAGCCCATGTGAAATTTTAGCAGTTCGTATTTTTTAATGGAGATCGCCTCCATGAGATGAGAGAAATCGGTTTTGGTTGTGTCATAATTGACGGAGGGGAAGCTGCTTTAGCTCGATTGAAGGCTTTTTGGGCATCTCACGTTGTATGACAAGATCAAGAGGATGGTCACTCTAGATGTTCTCAAGTGAGTTTTTTAAATCTCATTCTTGGATATTAACTTTAACAAAAACCCGCATGAAACCATTGTGGTGTTTTATGTAGTTTGCGAACTCATTATATATGTTGCGATGATAACAAGTTTAGGAGGCTTCAAACTGGATACAAGTATTGCCTTTTAGGAAAGCTCTTATTAGAAATTGGTTCGAATTATTACGGTACGGTAGCGCAAGTTGGTGACATGTCTTTTTTTTTACATATATTGATAATTTAATTGTGTATGATTTAGTACTCCTTGTAGCAATGGGACAGTAGAGGTTGGCAGTGTACATGAATAATGACATGAGCAAAGCCCAAGGAGACGATGATTTATTGTCTATATACTTTGTGTTCCTGGTTTCTTGGCTTAGAGTCAAAGTCGAGAAAGCTGTTGAGAAGAAGCATAAGCTTTGGTATTGCCTCCTGCGAGTACTGAACAAGTCATATGCAAGAATATTATGACATGACCACTCTAATTAAATAGTCTTAAAATATTGAGTCATGCTATATTGATCTCATACACATGAATCTATCACATTAGAACATTTTTCCAATGACGTTGAATAATACAAGACAACATGTACCAATAATGCACGTAATCTGAGGTGAAACATGTTTGATACTGAACTTCTCCATTAAATTATAGGAATGAACAGCAGCTGATGATTGAGACCAAGAAAGACTTCTTTCTCAATAAAACGGAGTTCCAATTGTTTACACTGGCAATATCCTTCGATTTGGGTTAGCGACAAGGGACAAGGATTTACAATTACTGGTTGGATTTATCTGTGCGAGAAAGTGTGGATTGGTACAACTGAAGGCATAACAGAGCAGGCTTGGCACCTAGCTCAAGGAGTTCGCAAAAATCGTGTCGTTAATGTCAACAAGAGAACTGGAAAAATTGTAGTCTCATATATGCTACAATTACTATCTACAGGATAACTGGAAAATTGAACTCTCATGTATTAAACTGTTATAATGTACAATAGTAAGACTTGCTACATGTTCTGATTTCACGAGTGATTATGATAAGACTTTCTTTTCCCCCGAAACGATAGCTTTCAACATGGGGAGAAAAGATTCCACAAGGGAAAAAAACCGACAGAAAATAAAACCATTTTATCTACAACCAAGAACTAAAGAACATATAACATAAAAACGATTAAGCTAAATCTACGATACTCTTCACTATAACTTGGTCTTCGACGTCAGGGTTTTATCTTCACCGGACTTGGGGCTCCACAAGGGAGAAAAGGCTCCCGACCCGAGGATCGGGAGAGATGAGGTCCCACAATGGGGACCTCAAGGCTGGTGACGGCGAGGTGGCGGTTGGCAGCGGGGAGAGCAGAGGCAGCGAGGTGAGGTGACAGAAGTGGCGGACGGCGAGGCAGCGAGGTGGCGGCAGGCAGCGAGACGGCTGGCAGCAAGGCGGGGCGACGGAGCCGGCGGTGGCGGAGGGACGCGCGGAGGCACAACGGTAGAGCGTGGCGGCGGTCATCAGCGGCTGGAGGCGAGACTGGGGCGGCCGAGCAAAAAATTCTTTTTTTCCTAGAAAAATAAAAAGATAAAAACTTGAAAAAAAAGAAACAAAGTTGAGAAAAAAAAGTTGAGCTCCCCCGACCTCTATTACAGAGGTGGGGGAGGAGGACGACGAAGAGAGGAGAAGCTACTTCTTTGCAGGTGGGAAAGTAGAGGAAGAATGTCTATTATAGACTTTTTTCAACCTCTGATCGGCTTTGTCTATTATGTAAAATTGTTATTAATGTTAGGATTTAACACTTCGTTGAGTAACATGACCTTATTAACAGTCTTACATATTATAATAGTTGATCAGTGAAACAACGTTACAAAATCGATACCGTCATACAAAATGAACAATATTAGTAATCATATAATACAGTCGCTATCGTTTGTGTCAATGAAAATTTCATCATTCTTGAGTTTAAATATGGCTCAAAAATGCTATTTTGCTTCATCAACGAACTCTTGCGAGGCTGGTTTAACACAATCTTCGCCCTTAAGAAAAATAATACAAAGAGGCTGCAAAGAGTAATAATAAAACATAGCTCCAAGCCCACAATTTTATGTTCTCTTCGAAATTTGATGGCTTATATTGATGACGTTTATAACATCAATATTGTAAGACTGATATGTTGATCGATTATTCTTTACTATAATGGTAACTGATACTGTAACATTTTTGCTAACATCAATGTTGTAAAAATGCTTCACGGGTTGACACTATATTACGTTATGATCAAATTGACATTGTAAGATGTCCAATATAGCAATGCTCAAGAGTTAAATGTCACTGATTCAGACGGGAAAATCTCAAGTTCTTTGAACTTCAGTGAGTCGAAAGACGAGGAAGAGGCTTCCAATTCACGTAATGTATTTGGAGAACTTTGTTTCAATTTTACCACAAAATATAACCCGTGCGTAGCACGGGCTACACCTAGTTAGTTTAATTATTGGAATAATTTTTTATCAAAATTAGAAATGGAAAGAATTATGTGGGACGCCCGAAATAGAAAGATTGGAAAAAATATGTGGGACTCCCGAAATAGAAAGATTGGAAAAAATATGTGGGACTGATGAAACATGTGTTGGGTTTTTGAGCCCAAGATGGACTTTGGGCCCAAGTGGGTAATTAACCCACTAATAAAAAGCAGAAACGAATTTAATTAAATCGAGAAGCCATCGGTCACCGAAACGAGAAATCGTTGAAAGATTACGAATCTACGTTTCGAGGGGAATCTAACGAATATTAATACGCTCAAAACCGATATCGGGTGAATGAGAAATTAATTATTTAAGTCGGCCCAATAATTTATAAAGTGGATTGATAGTGTATAAAGGGGGTGTCAAATGTCTCACATTGGAAAAACACCTCAACTTTTTCCACTATATATATAGACACCCCTCACTACTCATCAAACAAGTGGTGGGCTCAAGTGGTGGGCTTAAGAGGTGGGCTCAATGGCCCACGGCGAGCCCGGCCCAAGCCCACGCGCGCGGCCCACTAGCCCGATCCCAAACCCGGAATTAAATTTATGCTCCGGTGACGTGGCTGTGATGATGACGTGGCACAGACATGACGTGGCACGGCGATGACGTGTCGACTAGATAGAGCTCCACGTGGCGGTGGTGAGAGCTTCCTGTGACATGGCGAGATTGATGACGTGGCAATAACACGCTGGCATGAGAAGGTGACGTGGCAATGACACGTAAGCGTAAGAGGGCAATGTGGCGCTGACTAGGCGAAGTGACGTGGCTGGACCAGTTGTGGTCCGGTGGGTCGCGCCGGTTCGGCTAGGGTCGAACCGCATGGGCTGAAAGGGTACCTATTCCAAAGGGGCCCGAAAGTTGTGCCTATTCGCGAAATGACCCCTGGTCAAAAGGTCAAAGGGTGCCAGAATAGCCCAACAGTTGCAGCTATTCGCAGGACCCCAGCAACCTTTGGAAAGCTATAAATAGACCCCTGACGAAATTTGGAAATTCATTCAATCACATTCTAGAGTTAGTGCATACTAGTCCAAGTTAATAATAAAGCAAGAAAGGCTCGAGTCTTTAGTAGATTCGCCCGATAATTTCGTTACGCTGTGCGACGTTTCGAAATTCCTGAAGTCGTTGTATCTTCGGGACATATTGCGACAACCCGAGGCACTGAAATACGGGGCAATAACGTCTTACGGAAAGCGTACGACGTACGTGCCTCGACTTCGACGTATTACCAAACTCTGTTCGAGTTTTACGAGCGCCACCGACCAGACGCCAACACCGGAACCAACAATCGTAAGACGTTATTCTGTCTGATCGATGGCAACAATAGCGACTATCCCCACCGCCGTACCGCTGACGGGAAGCAACCACGCCGAAGGCCGGCGAAATTCAACGGGGCGGATTTCAAGAGATGGCAACAGAAGATGCTGTTTTATCTCACAACTTTGAACCTGGTGCGCTTTCTGAAAGAGCTCCCGCCCCAGTGAACGCCAACGACGCCGCTGACGACGCCGCACCCGAAATTGACGAACAACAACAGGCGGCGTTGGACGCTTGGAATCATAACGATTTCATGTGTCGTAACTATATTTTGAACGCCCTAGACGACTCCCTATACAACGTCTACGCAGTCGCTAAAACTGCTAAAGAGTTGTGGGACTCGTTGGATAAAAGTACAAAACCGATGACGCCGGACTGAAGAAATTCATTGTCGGCAGGTTTTGGACTATAAGATGACCGACTCCAAACCAGTATTGGACCAGGTCCGTGATCTGCAACTGATAATCCACGATATACACGCGGAGAATATGCAGATCAGCGAATCCTTCCAGGTAGCTGCTATAATAGAGAAGCTGCCGCCCCTGTGGAAGGACTTCAAGAACTACCTCAAGCACAAGCGTAAGGAAATGGGGC
Organism: Craterostigma plantagineum; assembly: GCA_027422505.1. Classification (NCBI taxonomy): domain Eukaryota; kingdom Viridiplantae; phylum Streptophyta; class Magnoliopsida; order Lamiales; family Linderniaceae; genus Craterostigma; species Craterostigma plantagineum. Next base: position 724 of record JAPQWV010005336.1, on the reverse strand, counting down.
TTGAGGACCTGATCGTGAGGGCTTCGAATCGAAGAAGATAATCGAAGAATCGAGGCCAAGAGCAAAAGGGCCAGCGTGGAGGTACGTGCGAACCTGGCCGAATCAAGCACCGGCAAAAAGCGCAAGAGGCCTAATACGACGCAGCAGAAGCCGAATAAAATAAGGGGCAACTGCTACAACTGCGACAAACCTGGGCATATGGCCAAGGATTGTCGGCTGAAGAAAAAGAGCAAGAAGAATCAAGCTCACTTGACCGATGCAAAGCTGGGGACAGATCTAACGGAGATGGACCTAGCCGCCGTCGTATACGAGGCCAACGTGGTAGACAATCCTAGATCGTGGTATATCGACTCTGGAGCGACTCGCCACATCTGCTGTGACAAGGAGAGTTTTCGACCTACATCCCTATCTCAGGCAGGAAGCTGTTTATGGCAACGCAGCCACCTCTGACATCGTCGGATTAGGGAGGGTAGTGCTGAAGATGACCTCGGGCAAGGAACTCACTCTTGTGGACGTACTGCATGTGCCAGACATCCGCAAGAACTTGGTGCCCGGCTCCCTGTTGAGCAAAGCCGGATTTAGGCAGGTGTTGAGAGTGATAAGTATGTACTGACCACAAAAACGTCATTTCATAGGTAAGGGCTACCTCGAGAAGGGGCTCTTTAAGATGAATGTAATGCCTGTAATACGCGAGATTGAACTCGCTAATAAGAATAAAGAAGTT
>JAPQWV010005335.1:0-20159 GCA_027422505.1 Craterostigma plantagineum | reverse complement strand
AAAAAATTTTAATGAAGAGCTCATACAATTAAGCAAACATCTCCATAGTTTAATTGAAAAACGAAACAGTTGCTCAAACAAACATGATGGTGTGATATATGATTCGAACATATCTTATAGCTTTATTGCTCATCATGCATGCAGCTGCCCACCCATTGAAATACACACGAAATCTATAGCTCAAGCAGATGTACATGAACAGCAAGGGCAGTATCAGGAAGCTCAAAGAATCTTAGAGCGATTGCGCTTGGAATATCCCAATGATTTGGCAATCGCTTATAAATTAGGATGCTTTTATTCATCGATTGGAGCTATTTTCTTTAGCGCTTGATACATTCAAATCAATTCTTCGTTTATCTCCAGAAAATGCCGTACAAACGATGTATAACATCGGGTATGTTTTAAAATCAGCTGGGCATGTTGATCTAAGCAATAGAATGGTACACAAACGTATTAGCTCATGATCCCTGAATATGAAGCCGCGCAATTGCTCTTGGTATCGCCTATTTATATAAAGGAGATTTTGAAAAAAAGGCTGGCAACACCACGAAAAACTTTAAAAAAAACAAATAAAAACGCCAACGAATTGAGAAAATTTTTGCGCGAACAAAGCTTGCAGGGAAAAATTATTTTATTACGCCCCGATGGCGGTATGGGTGAACACCATTCAATTCATTCGCTATGCACAAAGAACTAAAAAATAAAGGAGCTCACGTTATAGCGGCAGTACAAAAATCTCTGTGCCCTTGCTATCCCGCTGCCCATTCCTTGATCAAGTAATGCCAAGCAATGAACCATTTGCCTCTGTGCCATGATTGGTGCGCAGTCATGAGTCTGCTGCTGTTTTTAATTCTCTTGAACAAACTATCCCCAAAAATATTTCGTATCTCTTTCCTGATCCAGAACGAACTGAATATTGGAAAACAGATAATAGACAAACAAAATACATTCAACATCGGTATTTGTTGGCAAGCAGATGTGCACAATGATTCCTCCCGTCCCCCGTTTGCTCGTCGTGGAATGCCGCTCAACCATTTTTTTAAACTCAATCAGATAGCAGGCTTACACTTTATAGCTTGCAACAAAAAGATGGAGTGGAACAACTTAAAAATATTCCTTCTGATTTTCATCACTATTTTCGACGATTCTTTTGATGTTGCTTATGGAGCTTTTATGGATACTGCAGCACTCATACCTCATTTAGATCTTATTATTACGGTAGATACAGCTGTTGCTCATATCGCTGGTGCATTAGGGGCACGGGTTTGGCTCTTGCTTCCTATTGCACCGATTGGCGTTGGTTGCAGGAAGAACCGATTCACCATGGTATCCAAGTATGCGTATATTTAACAAAAAGAGCCGTTTAACTGGGATTCAGTTATGATGAAGTAAAGCAAGCAGTTGAGAAGTTAATTCTGAGATTCACCTATGAATTTAAAAAAAATACGATTTTTTAACATAACGTTTACTATCATTCAAACATGTTTGACATTAGAAAATACTTTAGCGGATCTAATCATTGCTCAATCAAGGCAATCAAGACTCTGAACTATGATTTTGAAGCAGCAATAGCTACATACAAAAAAATACTCCCGCCTCTATCCTACAAGCGGCGCAGTGCTTTATAATCTTGATACGCATTCAACGAGCTCGCAGAGTATCAATCAGCAGTAGATGTATTTACAAAGCGTGTATGGTGCACCAAATCCGGGAAATTATGTAGCTCTGGCTACTGCACTGATAGCAAACGGAGATTTTGAAAAAGGATGGGCTATGTATGAGCATCGCTGGGATTTACCGGATAAAAAAAATATATCTTTATCCTATCCTCGATGGGATGGCACAGCATCATTGCAAGATAAAAGAATACTCCTGCTCAGCGAAGGAGCTTTGGGCGATTGTATTCAATTTATTCGATTTGCTGAACAGGTAAAAAAAAGAGGTGCACATATTACCGTGTTTGTGCCCGTGGCTGCCGCTCGAATATGCAGTTTGTGTCCGTTTGTTGATGAAGTAATTTCATCGGATAATACACTACCATCTGCAGACTATTATACTTCTTTGATGAGCTTGCCCACCCTTCTTGGCATTACCGCAAAAACCGCTTATGAAACGATACCTTATTTGCATATCGACCCGCCATTATTCAACTATTGCACAACATATTAAGCCATGAATCGAAATTCAAAGTTGGTGTATGCTGGCAAGCAGATCCCTCAAACGATAGATGCCGGCCTCCATTAGCACGCCGTTCAATAGCCCCCCAAGATTTCAAAGCTTTGAGTACATTGCCCCAAATCAAACTCTATAGTTTGCAATATAATCAAAAAGCTCCTGACTTTATGCATGACTTTGGCCTTCGATAGATAACGCTCACGGACGTTTTATGGATTCTACGGCGATCATAGGTAATTTAGATTTAGTTATTACCGTGGATACTGCAATCGCTCATTTAGCGGGAGCCTTAGGTGTTGCAACCTGGCTTATTTTGCCGTATAAAGCAGACTGGCGCTGATGCATGATTGTACCGATAGCCCGTTTTATCCTACCATGTATATTTTCCGCGCATCAAAAAATGAACCGTGGCAATCCCTCATGCAAACGATTGCCGATACATTATCTCTTTCACTCACCAGCCACCAAGGAGTTTAAATGCTACGCTATTTTGTTCTAGGATTGTCCCTTGCCCAAGCTGCTTATGCGGATACTAATTCACTAACTTTCACAGAATTACTCAATGCAGGGCAAACAGCACACAAAGAAAGGAATCTTGATCTATCATTTGAATATCTATCCAAAGCAATCCAAGAGTTACCCAAGACACGCAAGAAATGCTTGCTGTGGGGAATGCCCTGCTTCAATTGGGCAATAGTTATTTTGATGTGCGTTCACCAGAAAAAGCGATCGCAACATTTAAACAAATCCTTACTATTTCTCCGGCATTGAATGCCGTGCATCATAACATTGCATTTACGCTTGCTGAACAAATGGGAGCGTACCAAGAATCACTTGCTCATTATCGCATAGCGCTACAGGCAAAGCCCAATAATAGCGAAAACTCATTTTTGTTACGCACTTTCGTTGCTTGCCACCGGCAATTTGCTGGAAGGGTTGCTGAATATGAATGGCGCTGGAAGCGGTTCAAACATGCACCGCGTCAATTCAACTATCCTTTGCCTTGTTTGTGGACTGGAGATCAAGATCTTAAGGGCAAACGAATCTTAATTAACGTGGAACAAGGCCTGGGAGATACGCTGATGTTTATTCGTTATGCACAGGAATTGAAAAAAATTAGCGCATACGTGATAGCAGAAACGCAAGCGCCGTTAGTTCAATTGCTTTCTTTATGTCCTTATATTGATAAAGCAATACCTATCGGATCGTCTTTACCTGCATTTGATTATCAGATACCTATGATTAATTTGCCGCTGGCTTTTAAAACACAATTAAACACTATCGCCTATACGCCCTATCTTTTGCTGATCCAAATTAGTGGAGCTTTGGCACTATGCATTAGATATAACGCCGCGTGCCTTGAATACTGCAACTGGACGTCATTTGAAAATCGGTATTTGTTGGCGCGGCGACGCAGCCCATGGAGAGCACAAATTCATGCCATTCCATTACTTTGAACAGCTTGCACACCTTTCAAACATAACCGTATATAGTTTTGCAAAAAAAATGATCCCGCATCGAACATACGGCCTGCTGACCAGCAAATGGCACATGCATTGCGCAATTCGGCCCAGATTTTGATGCGCAGCATGGCCGCTTTATGGACACTGCTGCAGTTATGAAAAATTTGGATCTTATTATTACGGTGGATACCTCTATTGCTCATCTTGCCGGCGGACTTGGGGTAGCTACTGGGTTGTATTGCCTTTCCCTGCTGAATGGCGCTGGATGGCGCAGGGTGATACATCACCATGGTATCCTACAATAAGATTGTTCAGACAAAAAAGTATGGTGAATGGGATGAGGTATTTCAAGAAGTAAAGCAAGCACTCGGAACAATTTTAAGTCCAGGCGTCCCTCGTTACAAATTGCCTTCGGCAATTCACTCGGATGAACGTATGAAGAATTCACTTTTAAATGTATCAAGTGTCGAAAAAAAACAATTTCAAGAAAATATTTCCTATTTCCCGGCGCTCGTCCTGAGTGTTTTTCGCCTTGCCGAAAAATGTAACGAGGATGGCAAGGGTCGACAAAACAATAACATTTGTACGCAAAACTTACTTATATTATTCTAATGCTTTTCACTAGTTCTGTTCATGCGCAAAATTTTATCAATCTGTTTAATGCTGCAGTAGGAATATTACCTACAGATCCGGAATCAGCGCTTCATTTATTTGAGCAAGCTCTTGCGCTTAATCCGATTCGATAGAACGCAATACAACATTGCGTACGCGCTAAAGAACCTCCAACGCACCGAGCAAGCAATTACTTATTACGATCTAGTGCTTGCAAAAGAACCTGGCAATATTGGTGCGCATATAGGCAAAGCACAAGCCTGCTTGATGTTAGGCGATTATGAGCAAGGTGGAAAGAACTTGGATGGCGCTTAGGCCATCCGGACACCTACACCCAAGAATTAATCGATTATATAGGACGCAACGGATCGTTTGAACCGTAAAAAGATATTATTGCGAGCCGAATGGGGCGCAGGGGATACTATTATGCTGATCCGATACGCACAGGTATTACATGCGCACGGCGCATACGTCATGGTACACCTTTTGCATGAATCGCTGGTACCGTTATTTAAAGTACAACCATACATCGATCAAGTGGTAGGACCCCGCGAACAAAGCCCCGCTTTTCATTTTCAAATACCTATGATGAGCTTACCCCGATTATGTGGTACTGCAATCGACACTATTAATACCACACCGCCCTATCTCCATATTACCGATTTTATTATTAAAAAATGGGAGTCTGTATTTGAAAGGAACTATTGTCATATCGGAATCTGTTGGCAGGGCATACCATTCATGGCCAAGAAAAATTCATGCCCTTAGAATATTTTGCGCTACTTGAACAACTACCAGGATCAAACTGTATAGTTTGCAGCAGCATCATGGGCTTGACCAAATTGCGGCATTAAAAGATCCGCACATTCTGCACACATTTGACCAAAACTTTGATCAAATACCATTTTTTGATACTGCAGGCGTCATGCATCATTTGGATTTAATCATTACCGTGGATACTTCTATTGCCCATTTGGCCGGAGCGTTGGGCCTACCTGTATGGGTTATTTTGCCCAAATACGCTGATTGGCGTTGGATGCTTGATAGAACCGATTCGCATTGGTATCCAAGTATGCGATTATTTAGACAGAAAAGACTTGGCGATTGGGAGTCGGTTATAAACGAAGTAAAACATGCACTTATTACTAAAAAATATTTAGTTTACTGCCGCTTTTCTTCGCCGCGATTGTCGTCATCCCGAACTAAATATTCATACTTGCATGGCCCTTCACACAAAGGTCTTCCTGCATGATCTTTAAGCCCATTGTATTTGCGATACCATTCGCGAATACCACCTTCATACGCCAAAACCCTTTTAAATCCATATTTTTCAATAACATATATGCTTTTGCACTCGCATCACATTGCTTACAGGCACAATATACGACAATTTTTTGGTTCTTATCCCATTTTTGGGCTTCTTTTTCCAATTCTTTAAGCGGTGCGCATATTGATCCTTTGATGCGCGCGTCTTCCCAAAATCTTCGGCCAAGGACGTTTACTACCAGCACATCATTGCAGTGGTTTATACAGCGCAATAAATCATCTGCATCTATTTCAAGAGGCTTTTGGCCCGGCACTTTTATATACACATTGTTATTAATACATTCATCCCGATGATCCTGCAAATCGGTATTAACCGCCCCTTGAACTCCATACGCCTGAGAAACGACTATACCTATCAATAATATGCTATATCTTTTTTTCATATAATATCCCCTCTGGAAGTTACCTTTACTTCATTTATAGAGTATCAAAGTCTCAAATAAAAAGATATAATTTATTTTCAGATTGTAAATTTATGCCTTTAGATTAACAAATATTTGATTTTAAGAGTCTTGTAACTATAATCTCAGATATTATGAAAAAAGGTTTTTTGAGGTACTCATTTTTCTCGCGTTATCTCTTGAATGCACAGGGATGAATCCAGCTCCAGGATTACGGCCTGAAAAAACCTATGAAATAGATTTTCATAAAGAAGTGGACCGATATTTTCCCATATCTGCTTATAATCCTAAAATCAAAGATATCCTTGATCTGATTCTCGATTTTCAATGACACTTGTCCTGCTAAAAAACACAATACCAACTGACAAAAAAGATTATAACCATGATTTTATAGGATTACCTTTAACACCAAATTTTCGCATAATTGACCTCAAATATTTCTTGGCTCGAGAATTGAAAATTCCAGTACAAAAATTCAGTATGTATTGTGCAGAAGGTAAGTCAGTTGAAACGAATCCTTTGGTTTTGGTCACTGATAAAATTTCATCTGAAAAACAACTGGTCATCAAATCGGGGCCGCCGGTGAAACCAATACCGTATCGAGCATGCCCGCATTGTTTACATAAAGTAGCCTCACCTTCAGGGCGCAAAACATTCGTACTTCCTAATCGTTTTAAACATAGTTCAGATTGTTCAAACAGAGCTGCTTTAAAAGAAAATGCATAAAGACATACTGCTTACTTTCACCATTGGCGCCTTCATGAGCACCGTATTCTATAACGCCTTAGGTATACCTGCATATGAATATGAGCAATCGTATCAACAGATACTTGCAAATCTGCACAGCAACCCACAAAATCCCGAACATATTGTATCTTTAGGATTTATCCTCAAAAAATTAAATCGGTACGAACAAGCCATTGCACTATACGAGCACGTTCGTCCCTATATCAATGAACGATCACGCTTGGAGCGTGCACTCTCTGGAGCATATCTAGCAATCGGTGATTTTGAACGCGGATGGCCTGCTATGATACCGTTGGACTAACCCTCCATCGTATAATAAAGAACTCAAAGAATATTTGGAGCGCGGAGGATCATTACACCATAAAATTGTGGTCCTTAAAACCGAATATGGATTAGGTGATACATTGCACTTATCCGGTACGCACAAGAGCTGAAAAAAAAAGGGAGCGCGCGTAATCGTAGAATGCCAAAAACAATTAATCCCCCTTCTTTCATTATGCCCCTATATTGACGACCTACATCCTCAAGATTCCATTAATGGTGCACACTTTTTTGCGTTGCTTATGAGTATGCCATGGATTATGCACACCACCGTGCATACTATTCCTGCTGAAATTCCTTATCTCTATGCTGATCAAAAGCTTATTGCTCAGTGGGCATCAAAAAAAATACACAATAAGAAACTACACATTGGCATATGCTGGCAAGCAGATAAGCATGCAGGATCAAACAATCAAACGGTTATAGATGATGCTGATTCAAAATCAATCCCACTGAGCTACTTTTCTGCTTGGATGAACTTGAGCATGTCCAACTATACAGCTTGCAAAAAATTAATGGATTAGAGCAACTCAGTATATTACATAACATGATTACGTATGATGATCTTGATACTATCCACGGACCATTTATGGATACCGCAGCATTGATGAAAAATTTAGATTTAGTTATCACCATTGATACCTCCATTGCTCATCTCGCTGGAGGCCTAGGAGTATCCTGCTGGCTTTTGTTGAACTCAGGGGCTGATTGGCGTTGGCTTGGGGGAATGCCTGAATATCAAACAACATCCCCCTTCTATCCAAACATGAAACTATTCAGACAAAAAAACCGGGAGAATGGCAAGAAGTAATGCATGAAGTACAAAAAGAATTGCATTTCTCTCATACCAGCTTGAAAACTTGACGATCCACACCAGTCGGTTAATCTTGACCCAATCATAAAAAAGGATCAAGAGAATGAATATCATCGTACAAAAAATAAGCTTCTTATATTCTTTTCGTGCGCATTACCAGCACATGCCTTAGACCAATGCAATCAACTCAATAGCGCTGCTCATCAAGCATTACAAAATGATCAGCTGAACACCGCTCTTATGCTTTATAAAAAAAGTATCAGCATGGATCCATCTGATGGCAATGTATATTATAATTGTGGTTATATTTATACGCGTCTTAATGATAATCAACAAGCAATTGCACACTATCTTGAATCACTCACACGCGATCCTGCAAACAGTCATGCAAAACTCGGGCTCAGCAAGCACTTCTTGCGTGCGGTAATTTTACTCAAGGATTGCCTCTTTTTGAACATCGACTCGTCAATCCAATGCTTATGCAACAAGCATTCGGGTATCATACGCTATCGTTAGACTCGTGTGCAGGTAAAAGAATTTTAGTGCGCAGTGATGGGATTGGGTGATATGGTACATTTTGTGCGCTACGTAAAACTTTTGCATGAAAAAGGTGCGTATGTGATTGTGCAAACGTTTGAGCCGCTCGTGCCGTTATTTTCTTTGTGCCCCTATATCGATACAGTGATTACTGTCGGTGATGCGATTCCCGCTAATGACATACAAATCCCCATGCTCAGTTTGCCCATGGTATTCAAAACTACGGTAGAAACTATTCCTGCGTCTATCCCATACTTGTATGCATCGTCTGAATTAGTAAATTATTGGGCATCGCGAGTAGCACAAGAAAAATATAACGTTGTATCTGTTGGCATGCCAAACCAATATATCTGGAAGAACATAGCACCACGCGTCGCTCAATACCGCTTGCTCTTTTTGCTCCGCTTCAAGAATTACCCATCAACTTATATAGTTTACAAAAAGAATATGGCATGGAAGAAATTCCATCACTTCCCGTTTTGCATACATGCCTTCAGATTTTGATCAAACGAACGGCAGATTCATGGATACTGCTGCTCTTATTATGAACATGGATTTAGTTATAAGCGCTGATACTTCGATAGTACACATAGCTGGAGCACTGGGAAAAGAAGTATGGGTGCTTTTGCCCTATGCGCCTGAATGGCGTTGGCTACCCGGAGTTGCTGGATGGGAGACAAACACGCCATGGTATGACAACGTGCGATTGTTTCGGCAGAAAAATCCTGGAGACTGGCAAGCCGTTATGAATGAGGTAGTAAACGCATTAAAGAAAATATAAATAAGAGTTTTTCATGTTCATAAAAAAAAATATTTCTCTCAACTCGTTCCTCATGTATTTAAAGTATTTGTTACCTCTTATTATTGTCTTGCAATAAAGATCCACTCAATGATCTTTATAATCAATATACGCATTGCCCCTCTACGCTTTCATCTCATCTTGCAACACAATTACACTACGGCATCACGTTGCATCAACAAGGCAATATACCAGGAGCAATTGCCACATACGAAAAAGCATTGAAAGAAATTCCCGAAATTTCTCGAATGTTTTTGCACTTGGGCAACAGCTATGCATTGCAGAAAAATCATGAACAAGCAATTCATTACTATACATGCGCGCTTAACTTGGAACCTCGCTTTGCTGCCGGATATCTTGCATTAGGCATGAGCTATATGCAACTCCATCACTATGATAATGCAATGAAATACCTTACTCTTGCATGCAAGATAGCCCTGATAATATCGATGCTCATTTGCAAATCAGTGTATTGTATATGAATATTGGTAATTATGATCAGGCATTAGCTCACGCTCATCAAGCACACGAATTACAACCGACCAATATTCATACATCCTTAACCTTGGGCATATTCACAATAAACGAGGTACATTAGATGATGCGGTAGCGTGGTATACCAAAGCTCTCGCGTTGAATCCAAATTTTGCCAACGCTGAGTATAACTTAGGATATACCCTACGTATTATGAAAAAACCTCACGAAGCTTTGGTGCATCTTCTACGCGCAGATCAATTGCAGCCCGGCTACATCGATGCCCATATTGCTCTGGCACAAACATATTGGGGACTTAAGGAGTATGATAAAGCATGGAAAGAATATGAATGGCGCTGGAAACTGCTGGGCGTAGATCCTCATGCAATGCAAGCGCCACTCTGGGATGGATGTGATTTGCACGGCAAAACAATTTTGTTGTATTGCGAGCAAGGCTTGGTGACACGCTACAATTTGTTCGCTATGCTCAAATGGTGAAAGCAAAAGGAGCGTATGTGATTTGTAAAATCCAAAAACCGCTTGTTCCATTACTAGCATCATATCCTTACGTGGACAAATATATTACGATATAGAGCAAATCAAAGATATACATCTTGATTATCAATCACCTCTGCTCAATCTTCCGGGTACTTTTAAAACGAACGATCAAACGATTCCTGCGCCAATCCCCTATTTAAAAGCCGACACAACACTAATAAAAATGTGGCACGACAAAATGGGAAATCAAAAAAACTAAAAATAGGATTATGTTGGCATGTTGACCGGAACATGAATTAGATAAATCTCCGTGGTCCAAACGCTCCATTCCTGCAGCGTTATTTGCTCAATTTCCACACGTTCAAGACGTGTGTTTTTATAGTTTACAAAAAATACATGGCGAAGATCAGCTTAAAAATTTACCCGATTCTTTTACAGTACAAAGCTTCGGCTACAATTTTGATGAATCCCACGGCCGCTTTATGGATACCGCAGCAGTGATTATGAATCTTGATCTTATTATTACTGTCGATACTTCTATCGCCCACATCGCAGGCGCTCTGGGCAAAAAAGTTTGGATGCTTTTACCTTATTCGCCAGACCTCGATGGTATGATGAAGGCAAGACTACACCTTGGTACCCTTCTATGAGATTATTTAGACAACCTAAACCATACGACTGGCAATCTGTAATCGAAGAAGTAAAGCAAGCGCTCAAGGAGATAGCATAAATGCTGTTCTATTTAGCACTCATTCTGTGCCCATGGATTATGATATATGCAGACACATGCATCATCTTTGCAGCATGCTCAAGAATGTTTGCATAACCATCACCTTACTCAAGCAGATTACTATCTATCACAGGCTTTAGAGCAATTTCCCAAAATAAAGACGATATGCTCACATTAGGCAATAGCTTGCTGCAGCTTGGAAATCGATATTAGACGCACACGAAACAGAAAAAGCAATCACTACGTATAGAAAAATATTTGCACTGCCACTTCCTCACCACATGGTATACCACAATCTCGGTTTTATTTTGAGTGAGCAAAAGGTGCATATTATGAATCACTTGAATATTATAGAAAGCTATAGCATTAAATCCAAATGACGCTGCAACTCATTTAGGATATGGCATTTCTTTGCTAGCTTGCGGTAATTTCCTTGAAGGATTTGCCGAATATGAATGGCGATGGATGTATTGAATCATTCAACATCTGAACGAAATAGAAAGCTTATCTATCCTTTGCCACACGCATGGACTGGGCATCGCTAGAAAACAAAACTATTTGCTTACGCTGTGAGCAGGGATGCGGCGATATGTTCATGTTTATTCGCTATGCATTGCTACTCAAAAAATCAAGGCGCACGAGTGATCGTCGAATCCCAGGAAGCACTGCACCATTATTATCGCTTTGCTCGTACATTGATCAAGTAATTATATGTGGCGATCCGCTCCCTTCTTTTGATTATCAAATTCCCATGCTCAGTCTGCCTATACCATTTAAGACTACGCTCTCAACAATTCCTGCGCCGATCCCTTATTTATATGTTAGTGCATCTTTAGTAAAGCGATGGCAAAAGATGCTCAAACATGATACTCACTTTAAAATTGGTATTTGTTGGCAAGGCAAGCGGTGGAATGATAATGCAGCACGTAGCATCGCTCGCTGGATGCCTTTTGATTATTTTGCGCAACTGGCCTACATTAAAGACGTTTCAGTATATAGCTTACAAAAGAATGAATCGATTGATTTGGACACCTATGAACAAGCCAGAAAGACCAATATATTGTTGAGCGAAGGAGATTTTGATGAATCAAATGGCGCATTATGGATACTGCTGCGTTGATAAAAAAATCTTGATTTAGTTATTACTATAGACACTTCAATAGCCCATCTTGCTGGAGCGCTGGGAGTACCAACATGGGTAATATTACCTTTTGCTGCTGAATGGCGCTGGCTAACTCATGGCGATACATCGCCATGGTACCCTACAATGCGATTATTTAGGCAAAAAAAATATGGTGAATGGCAAGCTGTTATTGATGAAGTAAAGCAAGCACTTGAACAAGCGTTAGCTCAATAAAAATAAAAGGCTTTGCACACGGCAAGCCTTTTATTAAAGGATATCAAAACAAGATATCAGTTCGTATTACATTACCCATAAGATTAGCCCCGTAGTTACCGCCCACGGTAATTGACACCGGTGGGAATGAACCATTTGCTGCAGTAATGTTTGTTGTATCATAATTTAAGGTATTGTTTCGCGCTTCATTGAGTAAGAACACGGTATTGCTATTATTTTGCGAGAGGAAACCAAACGCTCCTGCTTGCTTACAACCACTGGCTAAACATTTTTCAACAACGTTGCCCGCCCCTGATGTCGACATATTGTAACCATTTGCTAGGCAAAATGTTGCAGAACACCCTCGTATGTTAATAGTCCCCCGCGCTTGAAAGAACTCTAAATCCATCGCCATTAATAGTATTTGCAAAACATTTTCAAGAAGGCAATTGGATCCGTTGATTTGGAATGCATGGCCAGTGAATGTACCATTACCCGCGGTGCTTGTTCTTTCAACCAAACAATCTATCAACTCGACAGCACTACTACTCGTATCAACCTGTATCCCAATTCCTCCCGCGCCGGTAGTAGATGCACCGGTACCTCCCTGGCCGGTTATGCACACCTGGCAATTTTTCATAATCATGGAGGCCTTATTTATATAGAAACCAATACCGCCAGCACCACCATTATTATTTATCCCTCCGTTAGAAGCATTTCCACCTGCTCCCATTGAGCTTACTTTGCAATTCTCTAAGATATTCATATTTCCAGCAGACGATGAAACAGAAATTCCTATTCCTCCAGCCCCTCCGACTGCGTTAGTATTCACACCATTTCCCGTTGCAGAACCTCCAACTCCAGTTGAATATACCACACAGTTTTCCAGCACTCCAACTGCTGCATTCACTACAATTCCTATTCCACCAGCGCCACCAGTCATCGTACCAGTCACTATTCCAGGAGTCGTAGCACTACCGCCGTTACCTGTATAATTTATGGTGCAATTTCTCACCGCGCCAACTGGGGCATCAATTTCAATTCCATTACCCCCGGCTCCAGCAATTACGTTGGTTGCATTTGCCTGGGTCTGGTTTCCTGCCCCACCTGCTCCTAATGAGCTAATGGTACAATCTTTTATAAGATTTACTTGGCCACCAGACACATTAATGCCATGCCCCCCTCGAGCCCCTGTAGAATATGAAATCCCCCCACCATTTAATAAAGAGGTGGCGCTTGCAATATCGCAACCAATGATGCTATCAACCATACCTGATTGTACCAAAATACCATCACCTCCGATTCCACCCAGAGCCACGTTGCTGTTAGTAGCAAGAGTCAATCCTGCTTACCACCACCATTCATACGGATAACACATGATTGTATTGACATGCCATTCTGACTTCCCGTTACTATTCCAACGCCCCCATTGCCTCCACCAGTACCAAAGCCAGAGGCACTCACTCCAGAGTTAGACCCAGCACCACCGACAATATAACACCCAGTCACCGTAGAAGTCGCTCCGGTTATGGAAATGCCATTGCCACCGGCGCCTCCCTGACCACCAAAGCTTTGTGCTGATGCTGAGCTATTTCCTCCGCATTACCTGGCCTGCAATAATCGAACAATCTGTTATTTGAGCTTGCGCTCCCGTACACGTGATACCATTTCCTGCCGTACCTCCTGCTCCGCCGTTACTATTCGTGATTGCACCTGTAAATGTATTACTACCACCTAAACCACCACCACCTGTCATAATCATACAGTTCGTAATCTGAGTATTAGCAACAAGCGAAAAAATCCCAATTCCACTATTTCCGCCTGATCCCGCAGTAGTTCCTGCTATTGTCGTTAAACCGCCATTGCCGCCTGCTCCTGTAAAAATAGTACAATCAATTACTTGAAGCCCTGGTCCTGATGCTGATATACCCACGCCACCATTTCCTCCAGCCACCGTAATTCCGCCATTGTTACCTGTACCTGATTGAATAAAGCATCGCTGAATAATAGTATTAGCACCAAAAGTACGAATACCGTCGCGACCAGCCAGAACTCCTGTGGTTGTACTATTAGCACACAAACATACACATCTTCCACTAATGCATTGTTAGCGCACCAATTCGTATCGCTGCAAATGATGCATCTAGATTTGAAGAAGGGCTCGGTGGCGATACAATACCATTTTGTATACGGCAATTAGAAAACGAATCATTTACAATAATATTGCCTTGAAGTGTATATTCATTAAGATCAATTGCAACATTGGCTGCCGATACAAAATAGAACCTGTAATATTCTGAGATAAACAATAGCTGGCTCCTGGAGTACTAAGAACGAGTTGACCGTTCACCACATTTGATTGGGATAACGGAGTACTGCCGCATAATCCCAAAGCATTGATTGAGGTAAAGGTTACCGTTAAAATCATTCACAATCAGATTATTTAAAGAATTGAGTACCGTGAATGTACCATTAAAATCATTGACGATCAGGTTGTTTAATGCCGCTAAGCTGGTGAACGTACCATTAAACGACACTGCTAATCTATCGAGCTTGCTATTTAAGGTTCT
Source organism: Craterostigma plantagineum (assembly GCA_027422505.1). Taxonomy (NCBI): domain Eukaryota; kingdom Viridiplantae; phylum Streptophyta; class Magnoliopsida; order Lamiales; family Linderniaceae; genus Craterostigma; species Craterostigma plantagineum. Next base: position 5,356 of record JAPQWV010005335.1, on the reverse strand, counting down.
ACAACATGCATCAAGGGCAGTAAACGTGCCACTTAAACTGAGTGCAGGAGTTGTTGAAATGCTTGATCCATAGATAGTCACGTTCGGGTTTGATCCACTCGCACTGCCCGCTGTTGCCAAATATTGTTGACAACTTGCAAGCGATGGAGTCCACGATAATCCAAGCACAGATCCGCCTATTTGTGGTTGTAATGCAGAAACTAAGGTAAGAGTATTCGGTACAAATGCATATACATACAAATCATTATTTGATGCATCTTGATCAATACCTACTGCAAGCGTATTTGCTTGCGCCGACCATCGTACTGAGCGAACTTGTTGCGTTAAGGTTTGGGACGCAACGGTGCTCAGCGTATTAGTTCCTGCATTATAGGTATGCACACGTACTACACTAGCGCTATCTCCTGTAGCAAGATATGTGCTATTGCTGGACCAATGTACCGCATTTAATGCGCCAGCAGAAACTGCCGATGATTGGGAGCAATGATATCGAATTACCGCCACTAAACGAATAAATGCTCAAGTAGTGCCCCGTACTACTGCCAGGTATTGTCCAGTTGGCGACCAACTCAGATAAGCAGGTCCAGTGTCTGCAGGCAATGCTTGAGTAACTATTGAAAGAGTCTTAATACCATCAAAAGAAAGAATATACAGATTGCCGCCTTGATCGGTTAAGGCCAAGAAATTATCCCCTGGTTGCCATCCTATACTTGCTCCATCAAAGATATTGCCCGTAGCTACATTGGCAACTTGAACCAACGATTGCGCATTATAAATTGCGGCGCTATATAAATTTGCCCCCTCTCTGTGCACTGCTGCTGCAATATATGCCCATCATACGACCAATCAAGCGAATTAGTTACTGAACTTGTATTAATCCGGTTGCTGCTAAGGGGAACATGTTGATCCACTCACTCCATATACCGCTATACTATTGTAGGATTTGTAATGTTGAACCACCTATTGCCACTTGATTGCCAATACGATTCCATGCAACCGTATTCAGTTGATTGCCCCAGAATAATGTGGCTACCGGCGCTGGCGATACAGGGCCCGTCCATGAGCATACTTGCGATAATGCCGATACTTGAGACTGCACAGTATTTAATTGACTGCTAATCGCAGCCACATCATTATCAACCAAGCAATAATGCATTCGTTTGTGGGAAGTTAATAGTATTGATTATATCTAATTTACTATTTAATGTTGTACAGCATCCGGTGAAACTACTATTGAAGGAAGTTATGCATTGCTCAATGCATCAATTTTACTATCAAGTTTACCGCTGATTGCCGATGAAGCACTTGCTGAATCGAAATTGATTCCGTTACAGTAGCAAAATTATTATAGAAAAATACATTCGTTCCAGTGCCGCAAAGCCATATACCGTGTTGCTTATCGCCGATGAATCACCAACAGAACAACATGCACCGCTGCTGCAAAATCAAAACCATCGTTGCCATTGAGCATCGCGGTACAATGATCAACCGCAATTGAAGTAGCGCTATTGGTTACCACAAAACCATCCGTGGTGCATGCTTGCGTATACAATCGGCGATCCAAACGTCATTTGTTCCATTCATTTTAAAAACCATTGTTCGCACTGAAAACTGTACACCGATCAATAAACATTTGATCTAGCCGCGGATGATACAACGATTCCATCGCCAGCGGTACCACTACCGATTCCTCCAGCTACTACCATAGAAGCAATGCGGCCATAACTTGCTTGCTGCAATATCCCTGCCCACCTGATCCCCCACTATACGATACAAGTGCTAATCCAAAGGACTTGATATACTGCCAACACCAATAGTACCTGTAACAGCACCCGTCGATAGATTTACAATGCTAATAAGGCTTGTCCCGCCAACATACGCTGTTGTGCCGTCAGTGCTGATTGCTATGGCATGAGGCGTAGTCACCCCCAGAGAAATAGGTGTTCCAGCAGTATTAGTCGCTATAGTGATTGGAGTTATTGAAGCGTTACTATTCGCGTTAACCACGTATGCTTTAGTGCCATCGGGAGTAATTGCTATACCTTCACCAGCAGCATTACTAAATTGATACCAGCTCCTACCGTATTGGTGGCTAATGTTACTGGAAAAACTCCTGCATTAGCGCTTACATACGCTTTTGTGCTGTCAGGAGTAATCGCTATACCTTTAGGAATTGCTCCTAAGACACCAAACGTGCTTAATGCCGTTTCAGAAGCTATATCGATTTGAGTAAGGTTTTGTCCTCCATTAACAACGTAGCTGATACGCCATTAGGAGTAATGGCTATTCCCTGAGGGCTAGTCCCTACTGGAATAGCAGTTCTTGTGGTATTAGTTGCTATATCGATGGGAGTAACGTTATTAGAACCAGCATTCGTCACATACGCTGTCCTACCATCAGGAGTGATTGCTACCGCTATAGTGTTAGTTCCTACAGTAATAGTAGCGGCTACAGTACCAGTAGCTAATGTTATAGCAGTAACATTACTAGAACCAACGTTAGCTAACATATGCTGTTCTGCCATCAGGAGTTATTGCTATACCTTGAGGAGTAGTTCCTGCAGTAATAGCAGAACCAATAGCATTGTAGAAAGATTAACGGGTACTACACTACCCGTAGATCGCGCTGCATATAGAAATGAAAGTGTACCAGTTCCATTACTTAATTGAATTTTTGAGTTCTTGATCAATACGTTTGAACCAGTATTATTAATACCTATACCGCCAGTGCCAGATTGAACACCTGCAGCAGCTCCTCCTCCAGTACCTGCATTAATATAGCAATCGGTAATAATCGTAGTGCTTTCCTGCATTATCAATAGCATTTCTTCCATTGGTGCCCGTCAATGACGTGGCGGTACATTCAATGCGGCAATCTTTGATTAACGCGCCCGATGCAGCACTACTAATATAAATACCAGCAGTCAGTACATCAGCGAGATTGCTTGGCGCCGCAGGAAGAATGTTTCCATTATGTATGGTGGCATCGGATCCTATCACTGAGAACGTACCAATTAAATTATGCATTGCAAGATCACACCAATTTCTGGCCCCGATACAATAATTGCACGGTGAGATTCTGCGCAAAGCAGTAAGTGGCTCCTGTGCTGGTAAGTGAAAGCGTACCACCCGAGAAATTTGATTGATATAGTGGCGTGCCTCCACATGCAAAACCTTGAGCAAGCACCGAGAATGTGCCATTGAAATCATTAGTAATTAGATTGCTGAGCGCATTGAGTGCTGTGAATGTTCCATTAAAATCGTTGGTTATGAGATTATTCAATGCATTCAATGCGGTAAAAGTACCATTAAAATCATTCACAATCAGATTGCTCAATGCATTAAGTGCCGTAAATGTACCGTTAAATCAAGATTCACAATATTAGTTAATGAATCAATTTTACTATGAGTGTTGTACAACACGCATTGAGTGCCGTGAATGTGCCGTTAAAATCATTTATCACCAAATTGCTCAGCGCATTTATCGCAGTAAAAACGGTAGAGAAATCACATGTAGCAGACGTGGTAGAAGTAGAAAGACGATCAATCTTACTATTAAGGGTAAAACAACACGCATCGTTTTACTCGACACGGTAAGTACATCGTTATCAACTTTTGTAATGCGGTAAATATTGTTGAGAAATCACATGTTGCTGATGTTGAACCCGAAGATGTGCACACAATGGCATCAATTTTACTACTCAATGTTGCACAACACGCATCAATTTTGCTTGAAACAGTGAGTATATCATTATCAACTTTTGCAAAGCGGTAAAAGTTCCAGAACAACATGCTGCAGCAGCATTGCCATTGTTAATAACAATCTGTGAATCTGGTCTAATTCAGTACCGATTCCCCGCAGTAATATGCCAGATATTTTCTCCTGGCTGAGGATTAACAGGAGTTACACTCGCATCAAGTAATGGTACTAAGAGAAAAGAAAACAATAGAAAAAACACAGAACGATGCGCTGCTTGCTTCATATTACTTTTCCTTTTATTAACGTTCATCCCGAGTGAATTGCCAAAGGCAATTTGAATCGAGGAGCTTCTTTTATTTCGTTGTACAAAAAAAAAATTAAAAAGCAACGATCTTACAATAAAGAATGCATGACGATTTTTTGTGTACAAAACCTATTAATGATTACTCGAAAATAACGATCAAATTGGATTTTTCTAGGCTATAAGAACAAACACTTCTTTTTAAGAAACTGCATACGCTATGCTCTGTAACAAATATATCGCTAAAAACTTATTTAATTACCATAAAGATCTCTGGAGGATTTGTATGTATCGCACATTGTGTATATTGGATCACTTTGCGTATCCCTTCTTTGCAACTGCTTGCAAGCGCTGGCGCCGCAGCCCCCGCCGCTCGGCAGGTTGTATCAACACAAGAAATACGAACTATGCAACAAGCTTTAGAAGTAGCCAGAAGAAATATGATTCAAAATAATACTGAAAAAAATATCCAACTGTTTGAAAAAGCAGATACCGAGTTATATGAAAATGCCGACAAATGCCCACATCTTGACCAAGAAACCAAAGCAATCATCGCAAATGGTCACCAAGAAAACCTGGTGATTATCTATGAAAGAAGACTAAAAAATGATCCTGTGAATATAGAAAGAAGACGATATGTACAAAAGCAATATAATGCCCAGGACATGCGAGAATCAGGAGAGAAAGAATACGATACTTTGAATACGCAGTATCGAACCATGGAACAAGAATGGCGCGATTACGAAAATTATTTCCCGCGCGCCAAGAACCTCATTATGATTTCAAGCAATGCGATGCTGAAGGATGGACTCCTTTTCTAAAAAGCTAGCCTTGAGCGCTGGAGCACATACAAGTATGTTAGAACAACGGGCTCTTTATTAGATCGCACAAGTGCCCAAACTCGATTAGCTCAATCAGGAGCATCATTTTCCGGAACCACTCGATGCTTGGTGTACGATCTCCCTTTGCGCCAGCGCACGACATTTATTAAAAAGCATCGCAATTAGCTCCTTATACGGCGTTGTATTATATTCATTCTCAAGAAGGACTGCCAATTATGGTGATTCCTATCACCGCAGAAAGAGAATTATTTGAATCGCTGAACAAACCTACTATTGAACCTGATAAGGATGGTAAAGAATACAAGGAATCACAAATCACAAAGAAGCGGCAGACCTTAAGCAGCACATCACAGTATATCCGGAAGGATATGCATGCGCATTTATAGAATATCTAAACCCACTCAAAGCGCATTGCCCTCTCAAGATGACTACCATTACTTCAGGCCTGCGTCAATTTATAAAGAACATGATGATCATCAAAAAACATTAAAAGATGCCACAAAAAACGGTATGA